>ML795449.1:0-39928 GCA_009831015.1 Picea engelmannii
TCTCCCTTGGACTAGCCCTCCTAAATAGAAAGAGCCCCCCATCGAGGTGACAGTGGGTGGGGAAGCTCCTGTTACGCCGGTTTTAAGCCTTGACTCAAGCTATCTAAACCCTCCTACAAACCGTGCGATAACAGGTACCTTGGGAAGCGGTCCCCTGGTGTTATTGATGTTCCTAACACTAAAGGGGAAACTTAAGTTAAGGGGGAGATTTAATCTCCACCCTTGATCTTAGAAGCTAAGATTTAATCCTAGCCTTTGATTCCTAGGTTATCTTAATGAGATAACAAAAAGCAAAGAGAAGAGGAAGGAGGGCGCATTGTTCACTTGAGAGAGTGAGGAGAAGAGGAGAAGAAGAGAGGTTATGGAGACTTGAGCCGAGGGGCGCACTTGAGAAGAGTGAGCACTTGAGAAGAGGGGTGCACCTAAGAGGAAGAGGGCGCACTAAGCTGGGCACATTTACAGCTACAGGGGGGCACGGATTCCAAGGCACCATACAGCAACTTATGCAGGAAATACAGCACTGAAAGCTGAGGCAGAGGGTGTGGATTTCTAGGCAACTAGATGACACGATTTCCAAGGAAGAAGAGGCTGCTAACTTGATATGAGTTGGTTTGTAATCTCTGCTGTAATTTTTCCTCTTTACTGGTTTTCCCCTTGGGGGTTTTTCCAGGGTCACGTTGACCAAAAATCATTGAGTAAAGTTTTGTGGTTTGCATTGTTTATTATCAGCATTTAAGTGGAAAAGATCAGGTGTATATTATGTTTTAATGACTGTTAAAAAGACTAATTTCTGGACAGCAAACTTTTCCTAAATTAAACCTTATAACAGCATCATTAAAAGAGCATGATATCAGTCTTGAAGGCAGCAGTTAGGAACCTTTAAACAGTCCAAATTTCATACATGTTAGTGAACTTGTGACAGTGGTATAACAGAGTCCAGACCTATTATAACAGCCTTAAAGAGCCTCAAAATTCTTCACTTTGAAACACCTTATTAGAAAGGAGGTACAAGACTACTACAAGTTGGGACAATATAGAAGATAAAATCACTTTTGTACCCGAAAGCTCTAGGAGATATAAGACCTAATATACATGTAAAGTATATAGGAAGAAGAAAATGCCAATTTAAGAAAATAAATAGAGAATTTCAAGTCAATGTTCCTTTGAGCTAAGCTGAAACAAAGTGCCTTACAATTGGAAAAGTGCAAAGAGACTTTTGGGCAAATAAGTGGACCATTTGAAATATTTGAGAAGAAGAGCAGATTGGTCTAGTAGCTTATAGAGAAGGTTGCATTACCACCTAGAGTTAGAGTGCATCACATATTTTATGTTTTTTGCTTAAAAAGCATATACCCATTCACTCTGAAGTGGGGAGAGGAAAGATGGCAGAAGCTCTACCTCACCTCTCTAGAGCGGTCCTCTTATATGAAACCCTAGGGAAGCAGGGGAGTCTTCTCAATGATTTCTCCCAGCCATAGGATGGGAAGCAAATTGCGAGGAGGAATTGTTTCTCAAGTGGGTTTTCAAATTTTTATTGGAACACAAGGCAATGGAACACATAGAGGTCTAACCTCTAGATCATAACTTCGTGGTTGTGTATGATTGTTTTATTTAACCTTTTTTGCAAAGGTTTTTGTGGAGCCCTCTTTGTGCAGTGCGTTTGTGGGAAGAGAGGCAACTGAGGTTTATAGGGGTTGCCAATCTCAAGGCAATTTTTATGGTGCCATTTGCTAGTCATGGTTACGATTTCATGGTTTTCAACCTTTGTTTATTACTAGTTCTCAAGGAAGGAGAAAAACCCTAAATGATTATGTATTCTGCTTTCCTCAAATAGGGAGGAAGCATGAAGGGCTCTTAGGCAATAAAATATAGCACCTTTTTCTCGTCATCATATAGTGGGGGTGCAGTTTGTAGAGTTAGTTCCTATTGAGTGGAAGTATTGAGGACACGCTATTGCCTTGTGGATTGGACCATGAAAAGATTTCCCTAATGATGCAGGACTATCCACTGTGCAGACAATGCATGACTTAATGATCACATATCCTTGGTTGGTTGAGTAAGGATGTAATGAATGCTAACTTGTGTGTATCTATATGCCAAAAAATCTATGTCATGTAGGTGTGTGCAAAGTCAGTCCCATAACAATTACCCTCCCCAATTTTTATATTAACTATAGTATCATTGTTTCAAAATTGTTGAAAATGCAAGAAAAGTAAAAAGAAAGAAAAATGCCATTTGGCTCTAAAGGCAATGGCCAAAAAAATCATCATATATACTTTTTTGAAAGTATATATCTTCATAATTGTCTATAATACTATATCACATAATACCAGAACTATTTTTATATTTTTCTATCCCTTTTCACTTTGTCTTTTAAGACAATCAAGCTTCCTTTGAATATGACAAAAAGGAAACAAGCTCTCTGGTGTTTATGAAACTCATTTCATCATTTGGAGGGAAGCTTGCATAACAAAAAAATGATCCTATTCTAGGGGCCACCTTACCTAAAGTCCTGAAAATAAACAATTCAATAATTTGTGAGCTTCTACATTTTGGAAAAGATTCACTACGATGCTCCAGAACAATCCAAAAACAAGACAAAAGAAAAGGCCTCAGTGATCAATATGCAAGGTTAACTATAGTCAGCCTTAAGAATCATCTAACCCTTCAACGGGGAACCATAAATTACATTAACCATTTACTCAACACACAAGCAAATTGTAAGCAAGCAAGAGATAGGAGAAACCACCCAACTACAATGTTAAATGCAACAATTTGAATTCATAAAAATTAAATGACTATCATCTAGCTCAAGCGCATAGAAATAATGGGCAATACATATAGACACACATAATGTGTACACTAATACTTGGATCCATATTTATGTTTTGATACTACTATTTTATAGTACAATGCCATACACAAATCCACTTTTCGAAAAAGAATGGAAGTATGTGATTCACCTTATAGAAGAGTTCCCGATCATGTCACATTGAAAGACTTGATGACCCGTCATCTACAGTAAGAGAGCAATAAACAAAGAAGTTCGAATCACATTACAAATTTATTAGAATATTTTTTCAACTAATATTTGATTTACAATATCAAAAGAATTAGAGCATAGCAACAATTGAAAAAGTTTAATATCCAATTTCAAGTTCTCATAATGCTTCAAAGAGTGCTAGGGCACGCCACAAGAACAAACCTTGTTCGGCATTACCATTATTCAAGTAGAGAATAAATTTGGAAAAAAGTATGGTGCACCTGCCACTGTGAACAAAATGCATATTTAGTACATTGAGAAGAATCAAAATGCGCAATGGTTGTTTACACCATGCCATTCTTAGTTTCAATCCAGCTATATTCCCCATCACGTACTTTTCCATTCTTCTTATCTCACTGTTAATATGTATACTAACCAATGGAGACAAAAACAACTTTTAATAGTTTGATTCTTTCAGGTTAAATAGATATGCAATTGACATAGACAAATGCCAAATATGGACACTAAAATTGCAAAAAGTGTGTATGGCAAGCAACAATTACCTCTTTTCCTTAGTTACATTGAAGGCCAAGCAACCATTCATAGCAAATTAACAAGATTCCCATATGCAGTGAAAAGTAATGTCCATAGATATATCCAAGTGTATTTGACCACTCAAGAACCTTGTGCACTAAGTAAACACTAGAATAGATTTAGTGAGATCAAAAAATCACGTTGTGATTGGGAATGCCTTACTAAAATTAGAAGCCATATATTTACTTGTAAGAGAGGAGGATTTTGCACACGAATGTATCTTCAATCTTGCATATTTTTATAGCAAATTTTACAACCAGACACTCAAAAGAAAGTATTATAAATAATCGTATTGAGAAAGAGAGAGCATTTGTGCTTGTGAGGAGGGCGTCATCTCTCTGTTCAATTATAATTCAATTAATCGTTTATGTTGTATTGGTAATGCAAAAGATCTTGTCAAAATGATTCACTAGAATGATAAAAGAGCTTGGCACAAGAACTGGGCTACATCTAATAACTTTATTAGAATAATAGCACTCTACTCTTTGCATGCTTCTCGAGCACCCACAATAACATTTACCAGGAAAAATGCTCATAAATGAGGTAAATGGGGATAAGTTAAGCAAGGAAGCATTAAGCAATTGAAAGAAAAGTTGCAGTAACTTCACAACTAATATCTAGAATGCTACTATAGAAAATACTTGAAGGAGCTTCAAGAAGTTATAATGAGGGTACGGTACTATTAGAAACATGTCACTGCAAAAACAAATGATCACTACAATTATCATAAATACAAATCCTCACCTTATCAAAAAAAAAATATATATATATATATAGAATACACACATAATTTCAATAAGAGGATGTAGTATGTCAATATTTGCATGGTTTGCTACACATCGGAAACCATTAAGCATGTTATGTGGCACTGCATGGATTGCTACTAAGTACAGTACTCTCTTTACTTTCCCTCTTCGTTGGAAAGGGGCCCTTTCAAGGATAAATGAATGACGCGACAGATGGGAAAGAGTGTGGAGAATTTAATCAAACTAACCCACATCTCCTTCTTATGGAAAAGATGACGCCAAGCAACCTTCCCTGTGGCGACTAATCCATTTGGGAGGACTAACAAGTTTTTAATCAGAGGTGACTATGCAGATCTCAGCCAGGGCATGCTGACCCTCCTCGCTTATGTAGGACGGGGGAACTTGTGTGACAGCCCTATGGCTCCACGATGTGTCATTCTTGATGTACATTTTTATCATTCGATAATGAAATATCGAATGCATGTCAAACCATTCTACACCGATCTCATTAATCAGCATACTCATAAATGCCAAGGGAGGTGTATCAAGAAATACAGACAGTAATATAAGTACCACTTTCCCAATATTAGCACCACTTTCCCATTCTGTGATTACAGGACTAAAATCTCAAAATCTTTCAACCTCCAAGAGAATAACCAACTACAGAATCTAAGAAACAGTTTATATGGTCACCTTGCCATAAGTTTCAGATCGTTTTTGCCGTCATTTTCCCGCAGCCTTGTTATGGTACCTAATCCCACATGCATAATTGTGAGATAGAGATAGTTTATAAGACATTACCCACTCAAAAGTTCTCCCAATTGAAAGCTGGCTTTGAGATGCGCAAGTACCCAGGTTGATATGATAACATCCCTCTAATACTAAGATCACCAGTGGTTTCTACAGCTTGTGGTTGCTGTCTATGCTGTGTTGCAAGCTCTCTTACCACAGTGGCGTATCCTAAATTGGGATTTAATTTCACATCAATATTTCCACCTTCTTTGTCGCATCCTTTCTGATTTCTATTTCAGATCTACTGAGGCAATTTCAATTGATTTTATTGACTTATTTACAGAGAAGCAACCCATAATTCTTATGAATTTAGAAGAATGGGATTTGTATTAATAGCTAAACATGGTCAGCTCCATATTCAACTTAAACGTCACAGATTTAGAAAGCTGACAAATAAATTTGAAAGGGAACTGAATCGGGAAAATGGTCAACTAGACATGCAAACAAACCTTACTATTTATATTTCTCTACGATTTGAATTCACTTAACAGCTAAAAACTAAAACCGAAACAGAAAACCAGAACAAGATATCATTAGGAGATGGAAGATTTAAACCCAGACACAATACACATAACTTTGATAAATCAAAATTGAAAAAAAGGGCAGTTAAATATTTTGAAGAACTTTCACTGCATACTGACCGATATTGGTTGGAGCGGGTTGAGGCAGGAGAATTTCAGCAAAGAACATGGATTTAGTGAAGACCGCAATGTTTGCGGAACCATAGACGCGTTTATTTATACGAGGAAGGATGTATGCAGATTAGTCGCATTATATGATATCACCCTGACATCTCTTTCCAAAAAGAGACAGAATCCACCCAATTTCTTGTTGTGGCAGAGGAGGAATGCGTTGACAACCCTGAATTAGTTGGGATGGACTCCCAAATAGCCCACGGCTAAATTATAGCCTCACTGATAAATCTATAAATCTTGGTTTATAACATGTGGACAATTTGGGCTTAGTCTTTAATCTTGTAGGTGGATTGACAAAGCCAATCTCCTCTCCTCGGATTCTTTAGGACTCCAGGAAGTGTTGGATGATTGGTTCAAATGCATTCGTTGGGTTTTCAGCAGGTGGCCAAATTGGTTCAGATGCATTGGTTGGGGTTTTCAAAGAGGTGGTTAGTTGATTGCTGCATAAAGATTTTAGATTCCCTGATGTTGTTGGAGGGTAATAATTTATGAATGCCTTGATTACTTAGAACAAAGCAATTGTGAAAGTTGAATATAAAAAAACATGTGCACAATTCAATTTTCAATTTTTGTGGGGAGATTATTTTGTTTAGTTGAGAAGAGGTTTTTTTTAATATATTTTAAAAAAAAATCCAAATGTTATATGATTTGATTTGAATTTTTTTTTAAGATAACAATGATACAATTTCCATTATTATTGAAATTTGGTTATACTATCATTTTTATCAAATGATAGTTTTTTTTGAAATTGTATTTTTTAATTTATAAATAAATTTACTACATTATAAACATTTATTATATTTGAATGGTATAATTTCAATAATTAATATCTATAATTTCAATATTTTTTAATCATATTTAAAAATAAATAAATAAATAAATAATATATATATAAATTGTAACAAAATTTAAAAATATATATTTTAATTAAAAAAATTAAATTTAAACACTTTTAACTTACTCTATTAAATGCATGAATTTCATTACTATTATTATTCATTTATTAAATTATAAATTTGGACCATTACCACACAATGGGATTGGTCTTCGATTGCATGGTTCAGCGAAATTCACAGAAGTCCTGTTCCAAACAGCAAGTCAAAAGACGGTAGTCCAGAATTAAGGAGAGGAGGTGCAGGGAAGTGTATTAACGTTAGAAGATTGAATGGTATCCATGTCATTTTTCAATATCGTCCAATGAATGGTCAGAAATTATTAAAAGAAAGACAAGGTTGTATGAACTATGATTGATGCTAAGGTGGTGGGACCCTCTACATAACTAACTTGGTTTGAATTTTAGTGGAAACTTTTGTTTTATTTGAGAATATAAAAGAGTTTTTATATGAATTGGAATAAAAATTGTGAAAGTTGTTTGTATGTAAAGTGGTGGGTCTTTACTCTAAGTAACTTAGATTAGATTATTTGAATTTTTATTGGTTTAAAATTTAATTATTTTTTATATATAAAGAGTTTTTATCTTACAAATTGAATTAGTGATTTTTATTTAATTAGAAAAAAAAAATTGTTGATTTTTATTTAATTAGAAAAGAAAAAAAAAATTGTTGATTCAATAGAAAATGTTGTTTTAAAAAGTTTATTTTAAAATACAAATAATCCTAACATTAATCATCATTTTTTTTTGGATTTCAATTTAAAAATTGATAATTGTGTTTTGTTTTTTTGTTGTTGTTTTTAAATGTAGGGAATCCAAGATATTCCAAACTATTCAAGTTATTTTCTTCAATTTGTTTTTTTTAGAGATTCAATATTTTTTTATAATTGTATTCTAATTTTATGTGAAAGTCAATTACAACATAGATTGAATGTATAATAATAATAATATAAGTTTAAGGTGAGTTAAATCAAATTGGGGTATGATACTATTGTGTTTGTGAGAAAAGGAGTCAACTACAACATGGATTAAATGTATATTTGTGTGTATATTAATATTAATATTAATCTACCCTGGATGGGGTGACAATGGCATGGAAGTGGGAGCCAGGTGGCACTAGGCAACGCAGGGAGATATTAATCTCTGCCGCCAGCCTTCTGTCCCCCAAGCTTGAATGACTTGCATTCACTGCGATTCAATGGAGGTGTGTTGGGCACCTCGAAGAAATTTAAGTGCGCCATGTGCGAACCGGATCGGGTGTACCTGCACTAGGCTTGCAGTCACTTTGGCCCTCATGGCCCCCGCCCACGTCAATTCGCAAGGCCTTATGGATACTGGGATGATGAACCATTCTCTCATTCCTCCCTGGCATTTAGCTCGCCTGCTCCTTGGCCTTCTCTAGATCCTCCACAACCTTTATATTGTGTGCCCACCCTCGCCTTCTCTGGTTTCGTTCTTCCAAGCTAGCAACATGCCCAGGGAGCGAGGCAAATCCAGGCGAGGCCCACTGTATTACAGTTCCTATACTAGATGCAATCGTCTTCCCCCCACCCAGCTCACCCTCATCATCACCAGTCGTCTCAGGAAAAACCAACCCCCCACCCCAATTCCCACAATTGACCTTGGCAGTGTCCCTCTCATGGAAAAAATGTCCCCTCCTGATCTTTTTGCCCCTCCGCTCAGCCGCAACCCTAAAATCGACCCTCCTAGAGCCCACCCTCCAGACCGTTACTGGGGCATTGGTTCTTGCATGGTGGAAGAAGAAATTCCCTCAGTTGGCAAGTGGCCACTCCCTTGAAAGAAATAGTAGCGATGGACACAGAACGAGACACGGTGGACATAGCGTACGTCAGGGATGCGACTAAAGTAAAGGATGCAATGGAAGAAATGGATGCAGATATGACGGAGGAACTGCCTCCGTCGACCCCAATTTGATTTGCAGAGGAGCACATTCAGCTCATCTTTGAGCTGTGGCAAAAAATGGATGAACATGCCCATATCCAGAACTTCTTGGGACAATGCTTGGACCTCTTGATGGACGCGATGATGGTTGCTCCAGCTAGCAAAAGATGTCCAACCTATGGACAATTCTTTGTCCCAGCCTACATCACCCAAGGACGATCGAGTCCAAGCTAGCTCCCAGGTTTTATGGTTTCTTTTTGTTTTAGTCATTTCCATAGAGAATTAAAATTCTCTATCATGCTTTGTAAGACAATCGGCCATGGCCACTGCACAGTAGAACAGTCTGATCCTTTTTGCCATAACCGTTTTTAGTTACAATCTCATACATGTTTGATGACCACTTGTCCTGGTTTCCCTGCTATGGTGGGGCAGGTGGCATAATCATGTTTTTGTATTGACACAAAATTATGTGAATATATTTTTTGTGCTCTTTTATTTACAAATATATATATACATATATAATTTTAAGGTCATAGCACAAAATCAGTGTATGCTACCCACTTGTTTGTGAGACAAGGGGACCCCTTCCAATTTACATAGGTGTACATACCCTACTCTCTTTAGATTTGAACATGTGATCTCCTAAGAGAAAACACAAGTTCTTAACCATTAAGTAGTTAAATTACAACAAAATAATAATAATGAAATGGTTTGATATATAAAACCATAGACACATTTATTATACAAGAAAGAATGTCTATAGACTACGGATTTAGGATGACCCTAGTTTATTCAAAGGGCTAGGGATAGTGTTCCACTGGTCCATGTGTCTTAAGGTATGATCTCATCTTGACACTTTTTTTAAAGAAAGAGTCCATCCAATTTTCCTTTTGTTCCAGGTTGATGGGAAGGAATGTCAAGAAACTCTTTGGAAATAAGATGTCCATTGATAAGAAAAAACAAAAGATAGGAAATGATTTTATTCTTAATGATCTATTTTGTTTTTTTAACCATGGAAAATCGATAAATCATACTTCAATTTCATTAATTTTGGAGAAACCCAAAAAATGATTCCCCAACTATCTTATAGTTATATTTTCTTCATAAATATTGTTTTATAATAAAAATCGTAATTTAAAACCATAATCTAGTTAATTATTAAATGGTAACCATTTTATTAATTTGAAATTGTATAAACAATACTTAGATATCAATCTCTAATGTCAAGTTATTATCATATATATCGAATAATTCTTAGCAATGTGAACACTAAATTCATTTATGCATATGAAGTTTTGAAGAGTCCAACGTTTTGAGTAGACACTCCACCCATCTTCTTCAAATAAAGCACTCTTCTTCAATGTATTAGCTTCATTTATTCCTGAAGATGGGTGAAGTGTCCACTCAAAACGTTGGACATTTCAAAACTTCATACACAGTTTTTATCCAGAAAGCTTTCTAACATTACAACGAATTGTTGAAACTTACATGCTCAGATTCCATTTATGCATTCAAAAAAGCAATTTAAACACCCTAAAATTATGATTTCACCGAGAATTGTCTAGTGTGATTGCAATGATAGCTACCAAAAAAAAAAGTTAAAACCTTTAGACTAAGCTATTTACAATTATTATACTCAATTTACAACATTCAAATCAAATTATTTTAACAAGGAGTAATGGGTGAGATATATATTATGACAAAGTTATTTAGGACTTCTATAATCTAGGAGACTTGACTTGAACTTTAGGAGGAGCAATTACATTTTCCCACTTTCATCAATCCAACAAATCATTATTAACTTGATAATTTATATTTGAATAATAATATTCAATATTTCCCCGGATGGGGTGCCACGCGAAGGGGGCAGGACACGCGGAACAGTGTCGGGAGGGGCCATAAATGGTGGCCACTGGCTCCCATCTCCTTGCCATAAATGAATGGGAGCGCACCCAGGCAGAGGACGTCAAACGACGAGGCTCCTCGCTCGAGCGAGTAGTACAGGAGAACAACGCATTAAGACCTCAACCTTAATGGCCATAGCTATCACCTTCGACCTTATTCACCGCCTTAGAGGATTCGTAATGCATTTGAGGTTTGCAGAGCCGAAGGCTGAACCTTCGAAGAGCAGGGATAGAGCTTGGCTTCTGAGTATGCCACGAGCTAGGGGACGACCTCGTAGAGGCGCAGCATGGTACACAGCTGATTCACGGTGGAAGCGGAAAAAGAAATTTGAAAAAGCTTTGGCTCTCGCTAGCAGAAGGAAAACAAGGAAGTCCAAAAGATTGGGAATGCCTCCCATGGCGTATGTTGAGGAGATTGCACCGAGCGAATCCATCCAGAGCTACAACGAGAGCCTCCTATTCACAGTCCCGGACAATTGGAATCCCCCCGCCTGTTTCGGGTAGGATGCAGTAACCCCTACTCCACGCACAGTGCACAGTCCTGGGGATGCTCCAGTTGAGGAGTTCACAGCATGCATCGTGGAGGAAGAATTTCTGAAAGGAATGGAAGAAAACACAGAGGAATTCATGACCAACGAACATACGGAGGTGGTTAAGCAATGAAATAGGCAGATAGAGTCCCTGGGCGGCAATGCAAAGGAACGAAAGGATGTGGCTAACCAACCACCATTCCTTCATCTGGAGCACCTTGAATTAATCTTTGACATTCGCAGCATGGTGGACGACCAGATATTCAGGGCCATCCGCATAAATCAACGCCTCGATATGATCTACGCGACCTACTCCAGTGCATCCCCAAGACATCAACGCCCTACCTGCGCGCATGTCTACACAATTCCAGTCAAGCGAGGAAAGAATGGAGACGAGGATAAGGACACCGGCTAATAGGTTTTTTACATGCTCACAGTTAGAAACTCTTTTCTTTTGTTGCATACCAACGATATAACACAGTTAGCTTGTATTACTGTTATTATTAGCATAGTAACGATAAAACTTGGTATAAAGGTGGCCATGCATCCTGGTTTCCTTCGGGCAGGATGGCAGCCTGAAACTATGAGTTTGAAAAGTAGCATGGCTCGGCCAACTGTCTCGGTTTCCTCTACAGACGGGACAACTGGCAGCTTAACAAAACTATGTAATTTTGGAATGTTAATATAATAGGACCTACCTTTTTTACTTTTATATATATATATATATATATATATATATATATATATATATATATATATATATATATATATACAATATTTATCTTTAATATTTTGATTTTTTTATACTTTTCTTGTAATTTAACATTAAAAATAAAAATTTGAAAATTGTAAATTATAAATTTTCCTTCATTATTCTAACTTCTCTTACCAACAAATCAGAAATCTTCAAAATAACATCAAGAGTATCATTTAAATGGAGATTAATCTTCTAACTACCACTTAAACAAATTTCCATAAATTATTTTTGGATTCTTGGCACAACCTTCAATTATGTCTCGTGTGTAAGTACCCTTGTCAATTATTATAATATCTTTTGAATACTAATCTACGTGGTCCGAGGAAAAGTCATGAAAAGCATGTTCCAAAAGCAAGTCAAAAAGACTTAAGAAGGAAGTTCATGGAAGTGTCGTTTTAGAGAATAAGTTTGTGGAAGTGTCGTGTCAAAGATTCAAGCAAGGAAGTTCATGTAAGTGTCCTTTCAAAGAATTATGGAGGAAGTTTATGGAAGTTTCCGGTCAAAGAATTAAGCAGGAAGTTCATGGAAATGTCCAATAAAAGAAAACAAGTTATTATTGTACGTTAGGATATTGAATGAATTCTATCCATTTGGAAATATCAACTTACAAAAAAGGTGAGGTGGCGGGATTCCATAACTAACTTGGTTCGTTTGTAATAATTTGATTTACCCTAATTTAGTTGATTTTGGTTTGTAATTTAGTTGATTTTTGTTTGTAATTTAGTTGATTTAATTTGGTTTACCATAATTAACATGGTTGGTTAGTTTGTAGTTTGTAATTCAAATATTTTTGTTTTTGATTTAGTAAATATTTTTGTTTTATTAGAGAATCAATTTTTATATTATTTAAAAAAAAAGACAAGCTCATGAGAAGGTAATGTTAGTTGTGAAGTAATAGTAAGGTGGTAGGTGTCTACTCTAATGTGATTTATATTTTAATAAAAAGAAATTAATTTTTTTTAATATTGAAATTTTTTTTATATTATTTGAATTAAAAATTAAATGATTAGAGATTGAAAGTAAAGGTAAAGGTGAGTGGGTAGAAATGTTCTTTTAAATATATATGGGTGGGTAAGTGTACATTTAAAAAAATGATATATATGGGTGGGTAAGTGTACATTTAAAAAATGATATATATGGGTGGGTAAGTGTACATTTAAAAAAATGATATATATGATATATATGGGTGGGTAAGTGTACATTTAAAAAAATAATAAATCATTATGTATTTTTTAATTCTAATTATATATTTTTAAATAAAAATAGAGAATGAATATATATTTTTTAAATACCTATTCCTTATTCTACCATTATAATATATATGTGCATGTTTGTTGATGTAACCGAAAATGTTGACTAAAGCAGTTAATTTTAAAATATATCCTTACTTATTCTACCATTATAATATATATGTGCATGTTTGTTGATGTAACCGAAAATGTTGACTAAAGCAGTTAATTTTAAAATATATCCTTATTCTATTATTATAATATATATGTGTATGTTTGTTGATCTAACCGAAAATATTGATTAACACAATTAATTTTAAAATATAAATAATAATAACAATAATCATATAGTTTGGGATATGAATTTATATGTGTGTTTGTTGATCTAATAGAAAATGTTGACTAACATAATCAATTTTAAAATATAAATAATAATAATAATAATAATAATAATAATAATGTGGTTTGAGATATAAACTTAAAGATCAGAAATATCTCAATAAATAATTGGATGGGAAGAGAAGAGCTATGAAATTTAATTATATTCAACACAATTAATTTTAAAATTTAAATAATAATAACAATAATCATGTGGTTTGGGATATGAACTTAAGCATCAGAAATATCTCAATGAATAATGGGATGTGAAGATAAGAGATATGAAGTTCAATTATATTTACTGTGTAAAGGTAAAAAAATCGAAGGTAGGTAAATCCTAAGTCATATGTCCAAGCTTGGAGTTTTGATTATTATAATTAGTTTATGAATATTATTATTTTTATTTTATTATGCCCGGTTTTTAAGTTAGTTAGTTAGAGTCAACTATAATTTAATTTGAGATGTTTTTTATTATTATTAATTTTAACTTTTATTTATTTTTACCATTTTAATTGCTTTGTTTCATTTAATGAGTGAGGGGATTAGGATGAGAGGGAAGAGTGAGGAAGGATAATGAGAATTTTGGGTAAGGGATTTTATGATATGACTTAAAGGGGGTATATATGAGGTTCAATGTATATGATGTGACCCCAAAGGAAACATATGTGAGGTTAAATGTATATGTAATAGTAGTCGGCTTAATAAAGGGGCCACATGATATGATCCCAAGGGGGGCATATATGGGATTAAATGTATATAGCATGACCAAATGGAGGCATATATGGGGTTAAATGTATATATAATGAGGTAAATGTATCATGTGACCCCTTTATTAGGCTAATCACTATTACATATATATTTAACCCCATATATGCCTTCATTGGGTTATGTCATATACATTTAACCCCATATGTGCCCCCTTGGAGTCATATTATTTTACCATTATTTTACCTATTTTTTATTCTTGATTATTGTTATTTATTTTTAGTTGGTTTTGTTCATTTAAATATTACTATTATCATTATTTTTTGTTTGTGATTTAAAGATTTTACATCTTTTTTATAAGTTAATGATGAATTTTTTGAGGTAGAAATAAACATAGACATCAAATTAGGGGGGAGTTTCTCCAAGCAAGGGGTGCATTTTTGTGTAACACCACTGCATGTTTGAAGGGGTTTTCAACTCCTTCTATTTATATGTTTGATCTAAAATGGATGGTGCTCCTTATTGGTATGGACAAACTAGTGTTCTACTTTGGTCAACGTGCATAGGTGCTTTACTTTGGTTCTAGTACATCAATGCTTCACTTTAATTTGGTATGCCATAATGCATCAGAAAATTCCAAATCTCATGCTATATTAACACTTGCATACATAGTCAATTAGGTTTAGCTCAAGTGTTGGGAGTGTTATCGCACAGTTTGTAGTTTAGGTCATAGGCTAAAGGATAGAGATCAAACTGGTGTAACAGGAACCTCCCCATCGAGGTGACATTGGGTGGGGAAGGTTTTTATTACGCCAGTTTGATCTCTATCTAACCTCCAACGTTGAAACTTTAGTGTAAAACTACTTTCAAAACTAAATTTTGAAACCCTAACTAACCAAACTAACCTAATTTAGGGCTGACGTCACAGTTGGATATCTCATCTTGACGCAACAAAAGTGTAATATAAGCAATTAAATGATGATTTGAAGCATTCATTGAATAAATTGTTGATTGGACATATTGTTGGCTTAGTCATCTCCTTAGATATTGATGAATTGATGGTCTTTCATAGCTAATTGACAAAACGTTGAATTCATTTTACGTCTATTGCAGTACATTGCTTATTAATAATATCAGATAGTCAATGAAGTACTAACCATTTGAGTTATAGCCTACATATATATATTGTGTTATTGTTGTCTTGTTTCGGGCAGGTGTTTTCAATATGGCATACACTTCATTTATTGGCTGATTAGCCGAACCATCTGACATTGGTGGTAACCTGTGAGGAGGGAACTCTAAAACTTGACCTTATACTTTCTGCCTCTTCAAACCCCAGGTTGCCGGGGACGTCTCCCCTGGGCTAACCTCCCTAAACAGAAAGAACCTCCCCATCGAGGTGACATTGGGCGGGGAAGGTTCATGTTACGCCAGTTTGATCTCTACCCTTTAGCCTATGACCTAAACTACAAACTGTGCGATAACAGGGAGGAATGATTTTTTTTTTTTAACAAAAACTGGCAAAAATTGTATTAGCTGTGTGGAAGAATCCACTGGTTTTACAAAAAAAGGGTCTGTATAGACCGTCGAGTTTTCCCTCTTAAAGAGAGTCTCTTACAAAAGTGGGGATTGAAATTGGAACTAGAACATCCCCTTTGTTTTTCAAAAATTATGAAAGTTGAATTCCTCGGGCAGCTTCGGAGAAAGATACCATTGATATATATTATTCGACAAAACATATATATATTGAAACTTAGTTACCTTTTTCTGTTTTGATATGCTGCATGTCCACCATGTTTTCTGGGTGTGGCTTGTTCAGATCAGGGATTTGGTTGACCGAGTTCGATTGTGCATGCCTCGAATTCCCCTGTTGCTCACCTGGATTGCTTGGAGGTGCTTGTGTGCCTTCTAGTTGTTCTAGTCTTCGTTGCAATATCTCCATCTTCAGGCCGTTGTCTTCAATCTGGGTGTGTTGGGCGTCGCTTTTGTTCTGAAGTTTTCCAATCAAGAATCTGTGTTGGGATAATGTTTCTAGCTCAAAGGCTCTGTTGGCACTCATTGCGCCCAGTTGTACTCTGATTCTGCTACACCCACCACATTCCTCTTCCCAAGCTTCCTCTGCCCAACTTCTTGAATCCTACGGAGCTTCATTTCCATGTTGCATTGTTCTGTGTGTTGAAGAGTAGTCGGTCCTGACAATTCCTTGGTTTTTCTGCAGGGGGCAAAGGGAATTCAACGAATGAGAAAGGGTGGCGCTAGTTTGCATAAGGGAGACAAAAAGGGGCAAGGAAGGTCGTCGAAGCGGGGGGTGAACGGAGAGGCCTAAGGGCAACGCTAAACTTGGGAGGACTCAAAAGTTCTGAGGAGGACAAAATGGGGACTCCGTGAGGTCGTGAAGAGGCCAAATTCTAGACAGGGCTCGGATAGAGGGAGGACCCAGAGTCCCGGGAGCCAAGAGAAAAGGTTCAGAGTGAGGATTCTGAGAATAAGGGAGGCTCCAAGAAGTGGAGAGCGAGGTCCAGGGATACCGTGGGGGTAGCGAGGAGATGAGGATAAAAAGAACCTGGACCAGGGGGGGGAAGGAGTGAAGGGGGAATCCCATAAAATCCAAACTTTGGGCAAGGATGACTCCAGGATTTCCCATGGGTCTATTAATGGATAGGGCGTACTTACTTGTGTGCTCGAGGGAGACTCCCTGCGGTCTGTTCCATCAGGTGCCATGAACTTGAGACTAGAGGTGTGACTGATTTCAAGGGAACGAATGTGTTGTGCGGGCTAGATTTCTCGTACCACTTCCACCATCCTTTTAAGCCCGGTGACAGGATCCCCCATGCGTTTTGGAGTGTTGTCTGGCTTACCACCTCACGGAATGATGGTGCTGGAGATATCGTTAACCACTGTTTTGCCTCGGACAAGGTGTCTCGCACGTGCTTCATGCCACCTGGTCAACCCAGGGTATCCCTGCTCCACGTGGGTGTCGACGAGCTTCAACCTTGGGTTGTTGGTGTTGCTCTTTCTCTTTTTAGATGGGCTCGTTCTCAACTTCGCAAGGTTCCCCCCCCCCCCTCTTTTGTCGCTTTGAGGGGTGCGGGTTCCTCTCCTACGCATGTGCCCTTAGTTTTTGTTTGAAGCCGTAGTGTGGCGCCTTCTTGTGTTGGCCCCCGCCCAATCATATTTGAACTTGATCATTAGTACAGGGGGCCTAAGGTTGACACTCCATCTATATTTAGGGTGCCAGGAATTTCCCCTATTGCCGCATTTTCCATTTTGTCTGCTTCAGTGTTATTTTCTCTCATAATGTGGTAGAAGGTTGTCTTAATGTCCCAGGAGTCCATCCTTATTCTATCCATGACTTGCTTTAGTCTTGGATCTCTGGGGTTTGTTCCATGGATCATCATTCTTATTATGTTTTTGGAGTCACCAAGAACAATGAGCTCTTGAATTTTCTGAGTCTAGGAGAGTTGTATGCCTTTTAGGAGAGCGTAAGCCTCGACTTTATTGTTAGTGTCGCTCCCAATATTCCAGTGGTAACTTAGGGATTTTTTTCCTACGGGTTCGAAGAGAACCCCCCCCCCCCNATCCCCCACCCCCGCCTCTACCTCCCCTGGGTTTCCCTTTGAAGCTCCATCAAAACAGAGAGTATGAAATTTTTGCTTTTGGATCCAAGGTTCTACGTTGTGGATATTGTGAAGCTGCCAGCTTGATCTGTACATTGCGGTGGTGTGCTTAGAGATCTTGAGGTTGAAACTTGCCATCCAGTCTTTTTCCCAGTCATTCCATTTGGTTGGATCTTCCACTTTTAGAGATTTTGAGTTCATGCTTTCTGAAAGAAGTAATTTAGCTTTAGCGGCTACTGTTTGAGGAGGGGAAACCATCCCTTGAATTTTTTTTTTGTTTCTAGTTAACCATATATGCCAACAGACAAAATTTGGCACCGCCCTCCAAATTCGCTTCAAAACTGGCTTGTCCTTAAAGGATCCTCAGTAGTACTTGTCCCAATTTCCTAGGCTGGGATTTGGAGTTGAGGGCCATCTTATCTTTCTAGCTAGATCCCCGAAAGCTAGTTTCCAAACCATTCTCGAGAAGGGACGATTCCAGAATAAATGGTGAATGTTGTCTTGACTATTTTGGCAGAGAGGGCAGTTGAAGGGGCCATGGAAGCCTCTTTTCATAAGGTTTTCCCATGTTAGGATTTTCTCATGCACTAGGGTCTAGGTGAAGAAGTTAGTTTTGGGGAGGGACTCATGATTCCAGACATTTTTCCATTTTACTGACTTTTGATGTTCTCTCATGGTGTAGAGGAACGTGTTATATCCTTCTTTTACTAAGTATCTGTTTTCCCCCCATCCCCTACTGTCTGGAGTGGTTTTGAGGATGGGATCTTCCCCTTTTAGGAGAGAATTTAGACGATGTGCCTGATTTAACAAGTGTTCAGGCACTCACCCCATATCCCAATCCTTCCCGTTTCCATTCTCGTTCCAGGATGAGATATCATATAGGGTGTGTTTGCTTGTACCCAACATCCATCTTTTTAACTCCATAAGCCCTGCTTCCCAGGGATTGATTCCAACCCCAAAAATTTGGTCTTGCCAAATTCTGATTGTTTTTCCATTTCCCGGGATCCAGGATAGATGCTCTTTGAAAAAGGGGGCAGCGGCCCTTATTAATTTCCAGATTTGGGAGCCTGTTTGCGGGGTTTGGGGTTTGTCCATTCTTCTTTTTCTTTTACTGAGTCTGTTTTTTTTTATGAGATCCATTTTCCACCAATCAGTATCTCATGTGACTAACCCCCAGAGGAGTTTAGCTCCCATTGTCAAGTTGGTGATTTTGGGGTCTCTGATTCCGAGGCCACCACTTTTTTTGGGCAAGGTGACTGTGTCCTAGTTTACCAAGTGGAATTTTTTGTGAGTGGCTTTTCCTCCTTGCCACAAGAATTTATGAATGAGTTACGCCAACTCTTTTAAGATTCCCTTTGGGGCTAGAAGGGTAGAGAATTGATAAATTGGGAGGGCCGAGAGGAAAGATTTGATCAGTACCACCCTTCATGCTGGATTGAGCCACCTTGATCCCCATGTTTCCATCTTTTCTTTGACCTTTTGGATACAAAGGTACAAAAACTCACCCGGGAGCGCTTTAGTACAAAGGGGGAGACCCAAATATTTGAAGGATTTCCAATATTGGGTAATGGCGAATCCCATGATTTGAGCAATTCCCGCTCTGATGACTGCAGAAACATTCCAGGCATAGATTTGGCATTTTTCTTTGTTCAGGAGCCCTCCCGAGACTAGAAGGAAGGTATCTAGAACTTGAAGGATTCTTCTGGCCAGAGTTTTTGAGGCCCCGCTCAGAAGGATTGTATCATCTACAAATTGAGAGTGGTTCAGTATGTGGGCGATTTTAATTCCTGGAATAGTGCCATTTATGCTTTCCCATTATAGATTTTGGTTTAGGGATTCTTCCATGATCACAAAAAGCAGGGGGGAAAGGGGGAAACCATGTTTCAAACCCCTAGACGCCTTGAAGAAAGGACCAGGTCTTCCATTTAGGACGGGCACTATCTAGGGGGAGGCAATACAAGAATCTATCCAGGCTATGAAGCTTTGACTGAATTCGAATTTTCCCAGCACTCTGAAGAGGAAATTATGCTCCACTTTGTCGAAAGCATTTGCCATATCTAGTTTTATATCCATGCCTGAGTCTCCACGGGAGCTGCTGGCATGAATTACCTCTTGAACCAGAATAAAGTTATCCCAAATCTGGCGGCCTGCTACAAAGCCTCCTTGATTCGTCAGGATTAACAATCTGAGAAGGGGGTTTGGCCTGTTTGCAATTATTTTGGAGAAGATTTTGTAGGAAATATTGCAAAGGGATATGGGTCTGAAGTGATTTAGGGAGGAGGCTCCAAAATATTTTGCGAGGAGAGAGAGGAAGGAAGATTTGGTAGCGCCTCCCAACTTTTTTGCCTTGTGCGCAAATCGTATCATCCTTATGAAATCTTTTTTGATGATGTGCCAACATTTTTTATAAAATTTGATGGTGAAGCCATCTGGACTCGGAGCTTTGTCTTCTTGGAATTGTTTCATAGCTTTTAGAATTTCTGCTTCTTCAATCGGTCTGTCCAGGTGGGCGTTGTCTTCCTCAATGATCTTACTGGGAATGTGTTGGAGAGAGGCTTCAATTATTTGATTCTCATCCCTGCCAGATGTGGTGTACATGATTTGAAAGTGCATGGAAGCGTGTTGCTTGATTTGGATGAAATCCTTAAGAGTTTCACCATCGGGGGTTTTGAGTTCTGAGATTTGATTTGTCCAGTTCCTGACTTTTGCTTGGTTGTGGAAGAAGGAGGTATTTTGGTCTCCTGCTTTTAGCCAGAGACTTCTGGACTTTAAACGCCAAGTGACTTCCTCTTCTTCTAGAGATTGAAGATATTCTTTGTGGATTTTTTGTTCTTGAATGATGTGATTTTGCTGGATCTCTGTAGTTTCCATTTCCTTCTACAAAGTTTCCAACTGAAGATTTTTGTCTTTTTCTTTGCTTTGCGAAAAGTTTTTTTCCAAGATATTTAGGAAATATTTTACTAATTTTAGCTTCTACTCCCATATGTAATTGGGTGAGCCTGTGATCCACTTATTCCATATTTGGGAGATGGATTGGATGAGCTCGGGGTGATCCAGCCATAGGGGGTTGAGTTTGAAAGGAATGGGACCCCAATTTTTTTGAGCTTCAAAAACCAGTCTTATGGGTTGGTGATTTGAACCTGCCCAGGGGAGATTCGAAGAGAACGGTTTGTCAGGGATTGTCAAGAGTGAGCTGCTAATCAGGAATCTGTCTAACCTTGTGGCTATATTCCCTGGCCATGCTCTTCTATTATTCCAATTGTACATTCCCTTGATCGAGGGAACATCAAAGAGATCCAGATCTGATATAAGGTCCTCCATCCTTTCCCGGAATTGATTCCTCACCATAGAGCCACCTCACTTTTCCTTTGACCCTCTGGTTGTATTGAAGTCTCCAGCAATAATAAGGTTCCTAGGGGGATTTTCCTTGGCCAGGTCCAACAGGGATTGCCAACATTCATTTTTTTCTATATAATTATTTGGCATATAAAAATTAATTATGGAGTAGTGCATACCCGAGTCTTTTTTGAGGAGGTTGACCATTGGCCAGAACTGGGTTTGCACCTGATCCTTTAAGTCGAATTCCTCGGTCTTCCAGAAAGTGTCTATTCCTCCTGAGGCCCCTCTTGAGCTTACTGCTCACCCTTCGCTTTTGTTCCAAATTTTTTGCAGGTCTTCGAGGATTTCCTGCTCCCTCATTTTTGTCTCCTGGATCATGAGGATTGAGGGTTTTTCTGCTTGAATTAACTTTCTAACTTATTCTTTCTTGACCTTGCTTCCCAATCCTCTACAGTTCCAGGAGACAACTTTCATCATTTATCAGTGTGCTTTGGTGCCCCCCCTCTTGAGGGCTGTGAAGTTTCTCCCTTATGTTGGGCTACCTTATTTTTCCCAGATTTTCCATCTTTCTTTAGTGCCTCCTCGATTGTTTTTTGAATGCCCAGTTCCTTTTCTCTGTCTGTCGTTGATTCTCTTTTATTTCTGTGGGATTTTCTTCCAGGCTTCTTGGTGTTCATCGGTTGAGTTAGTTCCAAGTCGAAGTCACTTTCTGAGGAGTCCTGTCTCTCTTCTTCTGACATTTATGGGTTTTCCAAATCTTGGTTGGGGAGAGATTTTGAGGAGTCCCCACTCAAATCCAAGACTTATTTTTCCTTTACTTTGCCTTTATTGTTCCCTTCTCCTGCCTCTTCTTGTCCCTTTTTGTTGTTTTCTTCCCGGGATTTCATGATTTCCTCTACATTTCCTTCTAAGTTAAGTTCAAAATGTCTATTGTGGCTTGATTCTCATTTTTGTGGAGAGCCTGGTCTTGTTTCTTTTGGATCTGGGGGTTTTTCTCTTTGGCTCTGAGTCGGGATGGACTAGGTTTTCCCATTTGGTTTTTTCCACTTTGTCTGCTATCAATGGTATTGTTTTGGATCTTGGTCCTGCATGTCTTTGGCCTGATGACATGACTTGGAAAAATGGCCATATTCGTGACAAGTTTTGCATTTGAAGGGGATTTGCTCGTAGTCCACATGTTGTATGTATGACCAGCTGTCTAGATTCAATTGTATTGCTTCAGGGAGAACTTTTTCTAGATCTACTTCTACGCATAACTTGGCACAAGCCTGAAGGCCCTCTCGTGGTTTAACATGATCAATGTACTTTATGAGGGTGTTTCCTATGTTTCTAATGGTTTCATCATTCTAGCAGTGGAGGGGTAGGAAAGGCAGTCTTACCTAGTCTGGGACTACTGAGGGAATATCATTCTCTGGGCTAAAGTCAGGAGTGCACTTATTTAAATACATTCCTCTGCCCCCCATGAAGTAAGGACCACTTCGAAAAATCAGGTCTCTATCTTCTTCTTTTTTCAAATAGGAAGGCAAAGAGCCCCTTACCACAGAAGGCTACTGACATTTGTCCCTGGATCATTTTGCGTCAGTTTGCTTCTAACCAAAGGTGCATGGATTTTGGGGAAGGCCACAATCTAGTGAATTGTCCGATCAATCCTCTGTCCGCCAGTCTAAGGGCCAAGGTCCACTCTAAGGGGGAGAAAACAACGACCTTAGGGATTTCAGCTGCTTTTTTTACAAATCTTGAGGGTGGGGGCTTGGGAGCATTGGCATATGACAAGATGAGGGCCTGAAAGGCCTGCAGGTTTGAGGACGAGGATCCCAGGGGCAGATCCCCTCCCTCAGAGGGAGCCATTAAGGCTGATGCCCACGACCATTGAAAACCTAAAATGTAGAACCGTTGTTTCTTGCAGAGCTGCGCCCTCGAGTTCCTGAGTAAAAGATTGTGAGGAATGATTGTTATCCTCTACACCCATGTTCAATTCCTACAAGTGACATGTTAAGCTATTAACAAGTATATTATTGTAATGGCTCCAAGTCTTGTAATCTTTTTGAAGAAAAAAAAACAAACACTTGCACACATAGTTACATAAATATTTTAAGTTTTCAAATTATCATTTTAATAATCGTTGTTATTGTTCTTAGTTTTAACTTATAATGTTCTATAAGTGGACTTCAATTATTCCATTAGATAGTTTCTTTCAACTCCATGAAAAAGGTTAAAAATCCACACTCTAATCTTTCAATCCTCATTTTACATTGTCGCTCATGAAGAGAGGATGAAGAGGAGAGAGGAAGGAGAATGAGAGTTTCAAGTGACGGTTTTCATCACTATTTTTCCCATCCCATTTCATTATTTTCAAATTTATTATTTCTATTCTTCATTTCTTAGTGAGGTTTACTTACTTTCATTTTTTATTATTATCAAATTAATTTATTTTTATTTTGATGGTTTGATGGTTTTACTCTTTCACGTGTTAAGGGTTGATTTTTCAAGGGCTTTACAACAATAAACATGGTCAATGAATGAGAGGTGTTTTCAAAAAAACAAGGGGAAGCAAAGGGAACTTCAAGGGTGTAATTTATAACTAATAAATCTACCTAATAAAGCTCATGCAAGGTGGCTACCAGTTGCAACAAAAAAATATGGTTGGAAACCTTGAGCGATTCGACTAGGTTTGAACTTGTGACCTATGGCCTCCCCATTGACAACATTGCTTGAGTGGATGGTTCAAGAAATTGAGGTAACCCTTGGGGCTATGTGCACACACACACACATCATTTTCAATGCCTACTCATAAATCGTAAGTAACTCAATCCCTCACTCCACATTTCTTATTACGATTTACACAAGCTTAAGGGGGGTGCCAGTCCCTCTATCTCCTTTTGGCCTAATAATGGGAAGAAAAAAATACCAAGCCCATCATATAGGGATGAAGTAATTCATATTGGTATAGAAGGATTCTATCTTACATAGCCATCTCTTACAACCAATGAAAAGCAAACTCACAAGATCGATCCTATTAGAAAAATGGGTGTGCTCGTTTAACCATAGATAATATAGTAATATTGTCACCCAACCATAGGCACAAATGTCACCCCCGAGCACCTTAACCTTGATAAGGAGAATAATTTTGGTAGAAAATCAATAGCCAACCAAGGCTAATGCATTAAGCAAAAATAACCAAAGACCAATCAGAAAGTCCAAGCCAAAAAAACCAAAAATACAAGTTGCAATAACTGTAGCTACAACTACTCTCCAAACTTGCGCACAACTAATTTTCTGTAGTTGCGAGTGAGTGAGTTCCAAATGAGATCTGGCATCTTGTATTTATAATGCTCCTTCTTAGTTGTCTTGGTCGACTTCTCTTCCTAGAGGCTAAAAAACTCAATATTAATTATTCTCTTTAGCCGACTTGTCTTCTAGGGTTATGTCCAAGGCTTTAGGGTTTCTCTTGCTTCCCAAAATATTCTAGTCTCGTCAAAGGTTACAAGTAGAGGTTAATACCTCCTGCAGTTACCATAATATCAACACTCCCTCCTAGCTAGGGAGGTATAGAAGACAATGGTCTTAAGCACAAACAGACCATTCAACTAGTAGCATCAACATAGCCACACATGCTATCTCATGATCAAATCATGAGCACCATCATCACTATCCAACTGGATAATCTCCATGGAAATCAGAACAATGCCATCCAATATAACACTATTGTGTCTATTCGTAGTATTATACAACTACTATCTTGCGGTGCACAACCACTCTCAGTAGCACACTACTACTAACCAGTGACCCATAGTCACTATCAGTGGATCACATCCACCACAATAGCATACAAATATTGTCCAGAGACATATAGTCTCTACAACAATCATATCATCTGATATCAATCTGCATAAACAATATCATGATATGAATTGAGTCATCCAGGCCATTCTTCCACTCACATATGTGAGATCTAGAAGAGCATATGCCCTCATAAAATAAAACATCAACCATGGGCTATTTGGACTATTCTTCTCAAGCATAGAAGAATAATTGTTCTTGATTTATGAGCCTGAACCATTCACCTAACTGGGCTATTCCTCTGGCACTAATCATAGTGCAAACTGGAGAGAATGAGTCTTCCCTAGGGAATGAATGTCTTTGATTGATGAACCTAGACCATTCACCCAACTGGTCCATTCCTCTGGCTCTAATCATAATGAAACCTGGAGAAAATGAGTCAGCCCTAGGGAATGATTGTCTGGACCATTTCCTAAGGAAATGATTGTCCTGCACCAACCTCCAAAACAGACCATTCTTTGAAACTGCTCACAACTATGAACTTTGAAAGAATGTCTGCCTGACGAGGTGGACCATTCTACTTGACCACTACTCAGAGTGACTGCCAAGAAGAATGATTTTCCTAGACCATTCCCCCACATTGGCCACAAGGGGAATCGTTTTCTATGATACATCAACAATCTATCAGACCATTTTCATTACGAAAATGACTGTCTGATCTGGACCATTTTCCGAACTGGAAAATGCATGTCCCTAAGATATCTCGAACCACTTTCCATACTGGAAAGGAACTGCCCAACTTGGACCATTTTCCAAATTGGAAAATGACTACCCATGAATCAATAATATGTATCAGTGCTCCCTCCCAACCCGGGGAGCCATCTCTTCCCTTTCAGCTAAGGGAGTTATCTCCACGAGCCCCATATTGTCCCATAAGTACGCAAACTTTATCCTAGACAAAGGCTTTGTCAAAATATCTGCTACCTACTCATCTGTGGAGATATATTGGAGTTTCACTTCTCCATCCTGGACTTTATCACGAATAAATTAGTATTTGATCTCAATATGTTTCGATCGGTCATAAAACACTGGGTGTTCTGATAGCCTCATACAACTTTGATTGTCATAGTATATTATGGTTGAATCTGGTACCTGATCAAATAATCCAAAAATCATCTTCCTCAACCATACTACTTTTGTACATGCCTCACATGCTGCGATATATTCTGCTTCTGTTGTGCTGAGTGTGACATATTTAGGTTTCCTGCTGGCCCATTATATCATAGCAGAGCCCAAGCTTAAACACATCCCTGAAGTACTCATTTTGTCTTCTGCACTCCCTGCCCAATCTGAATCTGCGAATCCATGAAGTTGTATATCACTGGATTAATTATATCTTAAACCATAGTTTAGCGTCCCACAAATATATCTTAGAACATGCTTTGCAACTATCCAATGCTCATGTCTGGGTTCCACCTGGAACTGGATTAAGGTGTTTATAACAAAGCAAATATCTGGTCGAGTATTCACTAGATACATTAGCAACTCAATCAATTGTCGATATAGGGAAGGGTATACTGGATCAGAATCTGAGTCTCTTACTTTTCTTATATCTTTGGTCATAGGAGTGGCCATGGATTTGCAATCCATCATTCCAAATTTCTGAAGGATATTCATTGCATACTTTCCTTGTCCAAGGAAGATTTCACCATGCTTCTGCCATACTTCTAGTCCCAAGTAATAGTGCATGAGACCAAGATCTTTCATATCAAACTCATAAGCTTACATTGGGTGATGAGGGACTCTACACCTATCAAGAATAAGTCGACAACATATAGCAATAGAATCAAAGGTGCATTTTTCACAACTTTGTAGTAGATATTTGGATCTGCATGACTCTTAAAGAAACCAAGTCTTATTAAGTAGTTGTCTATTCTGGCATACCAAGCTCTTGGAGCTTGATTGAGTCCATACAGGGCTTTCTTTAATCTGAAAACATGAGTGTCTCTAGAATGTACTTCAAAGCCTTGAGGTTGGTCAATGTATACTTCTTCTTCAATTGCTCCATTGAGAAAAGTTGTCTTTACATCCATATGATGTAGAGTCCATCCCATGGAAGCATCAAGAGACATGATGGATCTAATAGAAGTATATCTGGCAACGGGAGCAAAGGTTTCGTCATAATCTTCTCCCTCCTTCTGGGAGAACCCTCTAGCTACGAACCTTGTCTTGTATTTGTCCACGCTTCCATCTATTGCATGTTTGATCTTATAGACCCATTTTGAAGTTACCACTGATTTTTCTTTGGGTCTAGGCACAATTTTCCATACGTCATTTTTCATGATGGAATCATGTTCTTCTGTCATGGATTCTTTCCATTGTTTCTTCTGAGTTGTTTCTTCAAATGTGGTTGGTTCTTCATTTATAAGCTTTGTCATACATGCTACATAGTTGGAGAATATTTTGGTCTTTTTGCATTCTTTGAAGGTGCCACTTGGGGCTTTGAGTCTTTCTGCTTCTTGTAGAGTAGCTTCAAGCCAGGCTAGACGTTTTCTAGTTTTGGGTACAATGAATGATTCAATAGGTTCACACAGTTGCATCGGATGATCAAGTTGTTATGGTTCTTCATTCTAACTTTCTGGAAGATCTAGGTGCTTTCCTCAATGGATCTATTCTTTATTTTTGCTACACCATTTTGTTGAGGATTATGCAGAACAATTATCTCCCTCCTAATCCCTACTAATTTGCAAAAGGAAACAAATTCCTTGGATGTGTATTCTCCTCCATTATTTGTTCTCAAAGTCTTGATTTTCTTGCTTCTGAGGTTTTCTATTTCTGCTTTGAATTCTTGAAAATTGTTGAAAACATCATCCTTTCTCTTCAAGAGATATAACCAAGTCTTTCTTGAGTAATTGTATATGAAGATTACATAATAAAGAGAACCTCCTAAATATTTGACTAGCATTGGAACGCAAACATCTGAATGTATTAGATCTAGGATTTCCTTAGATCTATTATTGTTGCTTGAGAATGGCTTCTTAACATTTTTACCAAGAGCACATCCTCTACAAATTCCTTCATGTGTAGATTGTATTTTTGGTATTCCTTCAACTATTTTCTTGAGGAAAGGTAATGCTTGATAGTTAAGATGAGCATACCTTCTATGCCAAAGTTCACTGCGATTGACTTCATCGTGTATAAGAGCTTAATCATTACGTTCTAGTAGTTTGTATAATCTTCCTTCACGAGTTCCAATAACTCTAGTATTTTATATGATGGAGTCTCTAGACTAAGATAATACTTCAACGTTTACAAAGGCTATTCTATTTCCTTTGTATTCTAGGAAAGATATGGATACAAGGTTCTTTTCTAAACCAGGTACATATAAGATATTACTCAAATGAACATTGTTACCTGATTTCCATTTGATGGAGGCTTGACCAATTCCTTCGATTGGATAGGTTTTCTTGTCTCCAAGTTATACCTTGTAGGATGTCTTCTTTTCATTCAAACTGGAGAGTTTGACATGGTCTCCTATCATATGCCTAGAAGCTCCACTATCAATTATCCACATGTCATCTTCAAGAGTTCCTGTAAGAGATGAATAGTGTAGATTATTTATCTTTTCATTCATGATTTATGTTGACTGATAGCTAGTCAAACTTCAACTTTTACTAGTCAAACGCTGACTTTGACCCAAAATCTCAACTTTGAATTTTTTGCCTTCTGAGAGTGCCAATAGGTGTGATGGACTAAGGAGCACTAGAATATCCTCTCCTTGAGTAAGGTGTTTCATCATAAGGTGTTGGGAAATATTTTTAGGGTTTGCAGCTGCACCTGCTAGTAACCCTAGCGACAGTGCTTTAGTAACTGCACCTGCTAGAAACTCTAGCGACGATTCTTCAATGAGATTGATGATCTTATGGCTTATCTTCCTTCCAGTGGTTAGGTTGACTAAAGGAGGTGTGGGCCCGTAACATGTTAGAAAAATGGGTGTTCTTGTTTAACCATAAACAATATAGCAATATTGTCACCCAACCATGGGCACAAATGCCACCCCCGAGCACCTTAACCTTGATAGAGAGAAGAATTCTGGTAGAAAATCAATAACCAACCAAGGCTAGTGCACCAAGCAAAAATAACCAAAGAACAATCAGAAAGTCCAAGACAGAAAAACTGAAAATACAAGTTGCAAAAGCTGCAACTACTCTCCAAACTTGTGCACAACTGATTTTCTATAGTTGTGAGTGAGTGAGTTCCAAATGAGCTCCGACGTCCTATATTTATACTGCTCCTTCTTAGCTGTTTGGGTCGATTTCTCTTCCTGGAGGTTAAAAAACTCAATATTAATCATTCTCTTTAGCAGACTTGTCTTCTAGGGTTATGTCCAAGGCTTTAGGGTTTCTCTTGCTTCCCAAAATATTCTAGTCTTGTCAAAGGTTACAAGTGGAGGTTAATACCTCTCGCGGCTACCATAATATCAATAGAGCCTTCCATTTGTGTGGAGGTAACATAGGACAATCATGTTCGCAAAGTAGATATAGAGGTAGTGGATTACAATGAGGCTTATTACATCAAACACAAATTGATTTGCAAGTGTATACATTTCTAGAGTTAATCATAATGTATGGGCTTGAGCTTTCTGGAAAACATTGTGTCAAAATTTTTGAAACTTCCAACATTTCGAGTGGACACTCCACCCATCATGAGGGACAATTGAAGCTCTAAGATGTTAGAAAAGAGTGTTGATGCAAAGTATTTAAAGGGAAGGAGATGATCGTTGAGGGGAGAAAGAGAGTCAAGATAATAATAAATTAACGAAAAGGTTGTTAGGTAAAAAATGATAAAAAGGGTATTAAAAGAAGGATATTGAGATTAGATATTAAGATATTGAAATATTATAATATTAAATTACGATGTGAACATTGAAGAGAAAAGAGAAAAAAAGGGGGAGGGGGATTAAATATTAAATATTAAAATACTACTATATTGAAATATTAGAATATTTCTGTTAGCGTCAGAAGTCACTCCTGGATTGCTTGCAGAAGCAGAGCCCAACGCCCATCAGTTTTATGTCACGATAGTTTTAATGGGTGATCAAATGGGTGGAGACTTGGGAAGATATCGCTTTAACTCAGGAACTGAGTCCGGTATGTAAGGAACAAAGGAGGTCTTGATCTAACTTCAGTCAGTGAGATGATTTAAAGATGAGCAGGTGGAAGACTTAGTGAGAGGAGTGAGAAAACTACCTTAGGCAACAGGCCTTTCAGCAATTTGTAGAAGAAAAACTATGAATGCAAGATCCTCTTGGTTCAGGGCTTCGAGAAACTAAAAGGGGGACTTGACTGGATCCTCCAATTCCAAGTCGTTCAGGGCTAAGAAAATCACAGGGACCGATTAGAAACAATGCAACTGTTATAGTGATCCAACCTAATCATCCTATAACAGTTACAACTCGACTGGATCCTCCAATTCCGAGCTGCTCTAACACAGTGCAAACAAAGACGTGAAAGAAACTGACATTCATAAGGCAAGAAGTCTCAAGAGTCCATGCATAACCAGAATAACAATTCTTTATTAAAGTTTTACAACCGAGAGCCTCACTCAACCATCGATCCTTTACAAATTACAAAGACTGAGTCTATATACTCAGAAAAATTTGCCTAACAGAGGCGTGCTCGATCATCCAAGGCGTGGTGTCCCTTCAGTCAAACTCGGACGAATATTCTTCGTCAGACTCCACCTTAACTGCGCATGGCTCCTGCAAGGGGAGTAGCTGAGCCATTAAGTGCCAAGTTAGCGTGTGCAGACCTCTCGGGCCAGTCGAGGACTCAACATGGCCTCTTTTGAAAGAATCGGTACACAGGACCCTCTCGGGCAGACAGCTTGCCAGACCCTCCATACCTTACACTTAATGAATGAGGAGAGGTTTCAACCACCCCCTCTCACCTTCATTTACTCCAAGCGAACACCAGGATTGAGGTCGAATCAGATGGCACCTGGAGATCGCGATGATCCCTTCTGTGACCAAACTCGACGCCTTTGGCCCCTCTTACACAACTCTTTTTATTTCCCAAGTGACCATGGGCTGTGACCCTACGTTTATTCTCAAAGGCACTTTCGACGTTCGTGAATAGGAAGGAGTTGATCCTTGCTTATCATAGTCGCGATGAGCGAAACGCCGAGATGGCTTAATTGGGCGCCACGCATCCCTCTCAGATTTGACGGTCCTGAACTCACTCGACGATGTTGTGGGCCCTGGGTCTTGGACGCTCTTGTCACTTCACATCTCGGGGATATGAAGGAGCCGCCCCTTGTGCTTCGAAGTCACGACGGGTGAAAAGGCGATGAGCCTAATTGCGCACCAGGTGTCCCCTTTCTATGGACGACTGAGACTGCTCTGTGATACTGCGGGCCCGGCTTTGGGTGCTTTCGGCGCTTCGGGGTTTGGGGCTTCGAGGGGTAGAACGACATGGAACCCTCACTCTTTGAACTCCCGAATGCCGAAATTCCGTCATGACTAGATCTTGCGCCACACGTCCTTTGGACGGACGACTGCTATCCTTTCCTGCATGCAATATGGGTGTTATCCATCGCGCTAATCTCGGTGCAACTCCGCTAACCGTAGTTTCTCGTCGACCGTCCATCTGTTCCTATGGATTAATATGGACCATCAACAATATAATTTTGCCCGCTTACGTGCTTGGAAGCCTCATACGAGATTTTTCCGTGCTGTGCTTAGGCGCTTCTCGTGCAACTTGCAGACTTGAATACTCTTGTGCCCAGGACAGGAATTGTTGATAACATTAGGCTCCATGGGGGATAGAGTCATCCCTGTGATGCTCTAAGGACTCATTTTGCAGTTCCAGTGCCTTGCTGTTGGGCCATGGGGTCATTTATTTAAAACTTAAAGATGGAAAGAAAAACAATATTTACAACCGCGAAAGAGCCATGTGCGGCTCAAGAGAAAAATCTTTTTAGGAAATGCCCATTTACAGGGCCATTGAAAGCTTCTTGATTCTTCAAATCCCGTAACCTATAGGTATTATTTGAGAATACTTTGGAGACTTTGAAAGGCCTGATCCACAAGGCTTCAAATTTTCCGTGCTTGCCTTTATCTTGTTTAGGACCATCCCATTTCAGTACCAGGTCTCCTATCCGAAACTCTTCCTTCTTGGTCTTCTTATCAAAAACCTGCTTAATCCTTTGCTGATGGTCCTGCATTCTGCCCATTACCTGCTCCCTGGCCTGCTGGACTTCCACTAGCTGATGAATTCTTCTGATTATGTCATCAGTCTCCTCTCGATGATCCTGGAGGAATTTTTCTACCGGGATGGCTAAATGAGAAGGAAAAACAGCCTCTGCTCCATAGACTAATTGGAAAGGAGAGATGCCTATAGATCTCTTCGTGGTCACTCGATCGACCCATAGAGCGAATTTCAATCTTGAATGCCAGGCCTTCTTGTTGTCTTCCAATAGTCTTTTGATGATCCTTATCAGGCTTTTGTTGGAGGACTCTGCTAAACCGCTGCCCTGGGGATAGTATGGGGTGGAGTGAATCAGTTTGATCCCGAATTTCTCACAGAACTTGGCTAACGGCTCAGCCCTAAAAGAGGCTGCGTTATCAGTGACAATCTTACTTGGGAAATCGAATCTTGTGATGAGGTCCTCCAGGAATCCAATGATTACCTTGTGGGAAGCACTCCTGGTGGGGATAGCTTCAATCCACTTGGTAAAGAAATCTGTAGCAGTCAGGATCCATCTGTGCTGCCCACTGGAAGCAGGATGAATTTCTCCAGTGAAATCTAGGCCCCATTGCTGGAAAGGTCCTGAAACAACCACGGGATTTAACGACAAAGACTTGAGCTGTTGTTTTCCTGCAAATCTTTGACATTTGATGCAGGCTCTGACCCTTCTGCAGACGTCAGTGAATACGGTGGGCCAGTAGTATCCATCCCTGAGGATTTTGTAGGATGTGGTTTTCCAGAAATGGTGCCCTCCACATAGGTTGTCGTGAAATTCAACCATGATCCTGTCAGCCTCTTGCGGATCTACACATTTCAAAAGCAACCCTAGGGGGTCTTTCCAATATAAAACTTGATCGATAAGGCAGTATCTGACTGCTTTGAGCTTCAGATCTTTTGCCTTGTTTCTTTGCAGGCCGTCTGGAGGCCACAACTCTTATAGAAAATATATGACATCCTTATACCAGGGACATCGAGCCAATGGGGGCTCCCTTTGAGGGTCTATTTCAGACAGTTGATCCTACTGAATTCCTGAATATTCGTTGATGAAACTTACTCCCAAAGCTTGGCAATTGGCTTTAGCCAATAGCTTGGCTAAACCTTGACCTTTGATCAATTTGGTAGGCTTTATTTCTAGGTCAAATTCCAAAATCTTGGCTATCCACTTACTCCTTCTCTCGTCTATGTCAGAATGAATAAGAATGTCTTTAACAGCAGCTGAGGGGACATAAGCAATGATTTTTTACTGCAGGACATAGATTCTAAATGCCTTGAGAGCCTTGACCAGGGCATAGGCCTGCTTCTCCATCATGTCATACATGACTTCAACATCCCTCAATGCTCGGCTGAAATAGGCAATGGGCTGCTCTAGCCCAACCTCGTTTGTCTGTAATAAAACAACAGCCACCGTGTCAGGTGAGGCAAAGGAGAAAATAAGGAAATCCTTCGAGTAATCGGGACTGACAAGCATAGGGGATTTAGTCAAGGCCTTCTTTATTTTCTCAAAGGAATTTCGCGATTCAGAAGTCCACCTTACTTCATTTCCCTTCCTTAACATGGCTGTTATAAGTTTAACCTCCTCAACAAAGTTAGGAACAAACCTCCTCAGAAAATTAATCTTACCAAGGAAAGATTGTACCTCCTTCCTGGACCTCAGGATTGATAAGGCTTGTATTGCCTCAACTCTGCTAGGATCTATCCTGACTCCTTCCATTGATACTATGTGGCCTAGTAACTTTCCCTCCTGCATGGCGAATAGAGATTTCTTGGGATTTAATGAAATGCCAAAACTCCTGCATTTCAGGAAAACCTTTCTGAGATGACAACAGTGTTCTTTATCAGATTTTGAAAATACTGTTATGTCATCCAGATAGATGACCACAAATTTATCCTTTTCCCCAATGAAATCTATATCCATGGCACGTTGAAACATTGCCCCTGCATTCATCAACCCAAAAGGCATTTTGGCATACATGAATGTGCCCCATGGAGTGGTAAATGTCGTATTTTCTCTGTCCTTAGACAGAACAGAGATTTGATTGTAGCCAGAGAAACCATCGATCATGGACATCCTCGCTGCTCCTGTTACCCTCTGCAATATATGTTCCATCTTTGGTAAGGGGTAGTTATCCTTCCATGAGCTCCTGTTCAGGTTTCTGAATTCTACACAGAGTCTGATTTATCCATTCTTCTTCCTCACTGGGACCAAGTTGGCCACCCACTCTGAGTATCTCAGTGGCATGATGATCTGGGCCTGTAGCAGTTTCTTCACCTCTCTCTCCATAATAGGCAGCAACATAGGATTGATCTGTCTTAGATTCTACCTAAATGGCTTTGCCTCCCTTTTCAATGGGATTTTATGCTCAATGACAGAAGTATCATATGTTTTGAGATCTCCATAGGTCCAGGCGAAAACATCATCAAATTCCCTCAAAAGTCCAGTGTATTCGGACCTCTGCTCCTTTGTCATATTTCTTGACAATTTGATAAACTTGGGCTCACTCTCAGTGCCAATGTTGCACTGAATAGTATCAACGTCATCCTTCGAGATTTCCCCTTTTAACGACACATCATTTCTATCAAAAAGCCTTTCCAAAGGAACTATTCCCCTTGGAATATGGTTGCTGGGGAGCTGCACAATGTTACGCTCTGCTATTTTACTCAGAAACTTACCCCCATCGAGCTCTTCTTCAAAGACAGAGTCTTGGTCGATATGCATCTCTGAAAATTCTTCGACAGTTTTCAAGAATTTCTTGTTATCAAGATCATCCTCGAATACCTTCCAATGTTTGACGTTGTCAGGTATGGAGGGCTTGTATTTTACCTCTACATCGTATCTGAATTTGGGCGGCAAGGGCGCTTTGAAATTGCTTGCTGATGTAGCCAAGGAATATGCCACTGTGTTCTTCTCTCTTGGGATGAAAGAAACGTTGAATGCTGAGAAGAAACAGTTAATTAAGTCCCATACCTCATTTCTGTAGCTCTTGAGTAGAGGATGCTTAGCCTGATAAGCGTTTCTAATCTGCTGGACCACCAACTCTGCATCTTCGAACACTGCTACCTCCTGAATTCCCATTTCCTTTGCGGCTCTTAATCCTAGGACAAGAGCTTCATACTCTACCACATTGTTGGTAGCTTCAAATTCTAATTTGTACGACAAAGATATGGTTTCCTGAGCGGGTGACACAAAAAACACCCCAGCACCAGCGCCTTCCCTAGAAAAGGCTCCATCAAAGAACATTTTTCAGACGGGGGTGATGGAGGGAGGAAATTTATGGGAAGTGGTGGGCAGATTTCTGAGTTTCAGAGGAGGCTCGGGAGCATTAGTGAGTTGTAGTACACTGGAACCTAAATCAGTGTCCAAGGCAAAAATGGGATGGTTGGTGGGGTTGGTCTCGTCACTGATTATATAGGCTAGTTTGGCTTCCCTGTATAGCCTCCTATGTTCTCCTCCAAACACTGGGATAGTAGCATATGTGAGGTCCATATGCAAGGTTCCCCCCAGTCTTTTTATCCAAGATCTTGATAACAACATCCCGAACTTGGGGGGGACATCAGCCACTACAACATCCATGACCACACTTTTCATGGGCAACTGAAACAAGGTCACGACCAGGTCTTTGATAACTCCTAGACATTGAACTTTCCTGGAGTCAAAGGAATAGAGGTCATGATAGGCTCGRGTGRYKTCTAGCCCTAACTCTTCCATGAYAGTTTTRGGCATGAGGTTGTGAGAAGCCCCCGAATCCATCAAGCAGTTGTGCAGTACCTTGTCATGTATGTTCAAGGAAGTGTAGAAGGGAGGGGATGAGTCATTTCTGTCTTCTACCATAGGACCTAGAATAACTGCAGGCTTTTCATCTTGCAAAATGATGGAGTCYGTGGGAAGGCATGAGACCTCAGACTGTAAGAGATCAGAGAAGCGTCTTTTGAACCCTTCATGTTTAATCAATTCGGTTAGGGGCACAGGGATTCTGATCTTTTGAATTTCATGCTCGAAATTAAAAGAAGATGTAAGCTTTGGGATTTCTCTTATTTCGGGAACATGAATCTGGACTATGGGAGAGAGGGGTCGGGGCTTCTTACCTCTGTGACTGTATGCTACTTCATTGGCAGGTTTCTTTGTTCTAGTGAACTGCTCAGGAACATTAGGTGCTACTGTCTTTTTCTTGGAACTCAGGTCATACCTGCCTTGGCTGCCACTAGCCTTGTCTCCCTTGCTCAGTTCATTTAGCTGACTGTCCATGAGAGACTCCTCATATGCCAATCGAGTGAGATGAGGAAAAGGAGGAGTGTCTCCGAAGCAATGGATTTTAGGATCAAGCTCATCTGTTTCCCCTTCTCCTTCCTCGGCCATAAAATTGCTTTGAAAAGGGGCCTGGATTTTCTGGTCTTCTCTATCTCTTCCCCTCTCTCTTTGCACAGTCGGGGAAACACCATTGCTTGGCCTCCTGAAACCTCCTTTATTTTCAGTGTTTTGAGGGCCCTTGTATGCTTGCCTCCCCTCCACCTTCATTCTCTCCATATCTGCAGACAAAGACTTCACCATCTTGGTCAATTCATCCACTTGAGGGTGGGGGCACCGATGGGCCAGAAGCCGAGGCTTCAGATCTTCCCTTTCTCATGTCTGCATCGGCCTTGTTCCTCAGTCTATCAGTTGCTAATACATTATATTCCACCTCTATGGCCGCATCTTTCATTTGAGCTATGGAGGTGGCTCTTCTTTCTCTCAATAAAAGACAGAAATCGGGGCCAAACGCACTAGCATAAGAAATCTTGGCCGAGGCTTCTGAGGGTTTTATTTCAACAGGAATTTTATTATACATCTTATTGAATCTTTTGGAGAAGTCAGAGACAGACTCTCCTTCCATATTCTTCAAAGACCCGAACTCTGTCATGTAATACATGAAATCCTTCCTATCTCCCCACTGCCTCAGGAAAGCACTATCCAGGGCTTCGATCCCATCAATAGATCTGGGGGCCAATTCTCTAAACCACTTCCTCACCTCACCATCCAAGCTCTGGACAAAGACTCTCATCCAGACATCCTCATTTTCAATGTTCAGGTTGTCTGCATAACTGTAGAAAGCATCCAGGTGCTCTTCCGCAGTTATGTCCCCTTCTCCAGTGAACTTGGGCATATACTTCAAGTAATCTCCAACTGGGAGAGGATTCATAGGATGGGGTAGGATTAAGGGAGCATATCTGGAAGCAACTATGGAATCCATTCTATTTAGAGGGGGATTAGTGCCAACCATAGGGATATTAGGTGAAGGAGAATTTGGAGGAGAAGGAGTTCGCGAAGGGACTACTGGGAATGAGTCTCGAGTGGAATGGGAAACAAAAGGAGATTTAAGGAGAAGGCTAACAGGCTCAAGTCAGCAGATGCTCCTCTTTGTGCAGGAGTGGTAACAATAATAAGAGGAGGAGTGGTAAAGATAGAAGCGGGGCAATCTTCTGGGGTCCTGGGTCTACGCCAAAGTACGACTTCAGGGGAGAGGGGAGTGATAAGGATTTCTCCCTCCAATCCCAGACCAGGAGGGGAAAACTCAGCGGGAACACTCCTGAAATTTAGGAAATGGGGAACCTCAGAAAAAGGTCTGTTAAGAAACTGAGGAGGAGAAAATGGAGTTCCTACAGAAGGAGATGGCAGATTACCTGGTTCGGCGGTGGAAGCTTCTTCTTCAGAGGACTTTCCTTTTCTGAGAACCACCTCCGGATCAGTTTTAGGTGTAGATAGAGGCAGCTGAGGATGGGACCGCGTGTGTCTGCCTCTGAAAGACACAATTAACACGATAGTTTCACCACAGTGGAGTCGTCACAATGGAGTCGCCGGGTGCACAGTAGCAATCTTCAAAGGCTCTGATACATGATGCACCTTCAGAATCAGAGGCTCAATGTCGTTCAATCACGGGGAAAATTTTCAACTTCGTCCCCGACAACGGCGCCAGAAATGTTAGCGTCAGAAGTCACTCTTGGATTGCTTGCAGAAGCAGAGCCCAATGCCCATCAGTTTTATGTCATGATAGTTTTAATGGKTGATCAAATGGGTGGAGACTCGGGAAGATATYGCTCTAACTCGGGAACTGAGTCCGGTATGTAAGGAACAAAGGAGGTCTTGATCTAACTTCAGTCAGTGARCTGATTTAAAGATGAGCAGGTGGAAGATTTAGTGAGAGGAGTGAGCAAACTACCTCAGGCAACAGGCTTTTCAGCAGTTTGTAGAAGAAAAACTCTGAATGCAAGATCCTCTTGGTTCAGGGCTTCGAGAAACTGAAAGGGGGACTTGACTGGATCCTCCAATTCCAAGTCGTTCAGCGCTAAGAAAATCACAGGGACCGATTAGAAACAATGCAACTGTTACAGTGATCCAACCTACATCATCCTATAGCAGTTACAAYTCGACTGGATCCTCCAATTCCGAGCTTCTCTAACACAGTGCAAACAAAGACGTGAAAGAAACTGACATTCATAAGGCAAGAAGTCTCAAGAGTCCATGCATAACCAAAATAACAGTGCTTTATTAAAGTTTTACAATCGGGAGCCTCACTCAACCATCGATCCTTTACAAATTACAAAGACTGAGTCTATATACTCAGAAAAATTTGCCTAACAGAGGTGTGCTCGGTCATCCAAGGTGTGGTGTCCCTTCAGTCAAACTCGGACAGATATTCTTCGTTAGACTCCACCTTAACTGTGCATGGCTCCTGCAAGGGGAGTAGCTGAGCCATTAAGTGCCGAGTTAGGGTGTGCAAACCTCTCGGGCTAGTCGAGGACTCGGCATGGCCTCTTTTGAAAGAATCGGTACACAGGACCCTCTCGGGCAGACATCTTGCCAGACTCTCCATACCTTACACTTAATGAATGAGGAGAGGTTTCAACCACCCCCTCTCACCTTCATTTACTCCAAGCGAACACCATGATTGAGGTCGAATCAGATGGCACCTGGAGATTGTGATGATCCCTTCTGTGACCAAACTCGACGCCTTTGGCCCCTCTTGCACAACTCTTTTTATTTCCCAAGTGACCACAGGCCGTGACCCTGCGTTTATTCTCAAAGGCGCTTTCGACATTCGTGAATAGGAAGGAGCTGATCCTTTCTTATCACAGTTGCGATGAGCGAAACGTCGAGATGGATTAATTGGGCGCCACCTCTTAGATCTGACGGTCCTGAACTCACTCGGCGATGCTGTGGGCCTCGGGTATTGGACGCTCTTGGCACTTCGCGTCTCGGGGATATGAAGGAGCCGCCCCTTGTGCTTTGAAGTTGCGACGGGCGAAAAGGCGATGAGCCTAATCGCACAGTAGGTGTCCCCTTTGGATGGACGGCTGAGACTGCTCTGTGATACTGCGGGCCCGACTTTGGGCACTTTCGACGCTTCAGGGTTCGGGGATTCGAGGGGTAGAACGACATGGAACCCTCACTCTTTGAACTCCTGAATGTCGAAATGCCATCGTGACTAGATCTCGCGCCACGTGTCCTTTGAACAGACGACTGCTATCCTTTCCTGCATGCGATATGGGCGCTGTCCATTGCGCTAATGTCAGCGCAACTTCGCTAACCGCGATTTCCCGTCGACCGTCGATCTATTCCTATGGATGAATTTGGACCATCGACAATATAATTTAGCCTGCTTACGTGCTTGGAATCCCGAGACGAGATTTTTCCGTGCTGCGCTTAGGTGCTTCTCGTGCAACTTGCAGACTTGAATACTCTTGTGCCTAGGACATGAATTGTTGCTAACAATTTCAATATTAAATTATTAAAAAATTAAAATATTAGAATACGATGTGACCCTTGCCTCAACCCCTCATTACTCATCCCATATTATTCGTGAAGC
>ML795449.1:54267-114740 GCA_009831015.1 Picea engelmannii
AAGACACCCCTTCCCAGCAAACTCTTTCACCTGGAAAGAGTTGCTCGCAGGCCTGACAACCTGCCTTTTCAAACCACAATCACCTCCCTCTCCTGGAGAGAAGTTACACACAGGCTAAACACGAATTCACACTGGCCAGTAAGTCACGCGCAGTCTAGCTCAGCTTTTCCCAAACAACCAGGGATTCTTCCACTCGAGTTTAACACAGGGTTCCGGTTCAGGAAATGCGCTCACGGGATTTCTCAGAGACAGACACAGACTCACAGCTCTGGACATGAGTGTACACGATTTCCTCAAGACCAAACACAGGCTTTACGGCTTCCAGAGATAAACCAGGGTATTCTGGCAGATGGCGTACCAGTTCCACGCACAGGGGTTTGGGTTCAGAATGGAGGCCAGATTCCCCACGGTTCAGCTTAAGGCTTATATTTGCATGCACCAGGGTTGACACTTGTCACCCTGGGAACTGCATGTGTTCCATCCGTACGCCCTTCTCCCACCACTTGGGAAATCACGGGTCCTTCCAAAGAAACAAGAGATTTAACGCGCTCTTGTAATATTCTGTACACTCTTTTAATAATAAACACAGGCCAATATAACCACATACATTTAATCACAATTAAACACATTTAAAATTTAGAGTGAAACATATCTCGTTACTGCTATAATCACACATTCCATAGCATTTAACAATAATTCATTTACACAACGGAAAACATGATACAAAAATAGCTCAGTCATGCAAAACATGATCAAACATAATTCAGAATGCTTATCTTTTATTTGCTGTAGCATCCACCAACCAAGTGCAGGCCTTCCCTGTAACCTCAGCCTGAGTCTAGATTCCTTGCCCGGGGGTGGAGCTCGGTCCCAGCTCGGGGGTGACCTACTGTTGAGCTAATGAACAGTGTGGTCTAAGGCTAATAATACTATGTATTTTTTGAATTTGGTTGAAAAAAATACATATCATAATTTTTAATAAAAAAATTCAAAAAATGAATTTAAAAAAATAAAATCTAAATTCTTTTTTGGGAAAAAAGTTTCCTTTAAAATACTAACTTTAAAACACCAAAATTGAGAAAAACCATGAAAAGACAATTTGTTTATAAAAAAACTAAAAAACAATCTAAAATTAAGATTAAAATTAAAATTAAAAATTGCAATTTTTTTTTTTTTTTTTTTAAGAAAATTGTTTTTTTCTTAATAAAAGGAATTTGTTTAGGAGTGTTTATTTTCAATTTAATTATTTTTTAATGTATATTTTTTTGTTAGCTAAATATCTCTGAGATGTGGCTGAGATGTCACGACCAAGGGGAATCTAAGCCGTCAAAATCACCCGAGATCGCACCTGGCCTAGACCGCACCAACCCTTAACATGGATGGATTTGAGGTGTCCCCAGAGGTTTCGAACCAGTGACTTCACTTGCAGAGTGCCTTAACAACACACTCCCTCATCGACTGCTCTACACCACATGGACTTTCTTAATGTAAATTATTAAAATTAATAAAATTAGTTAATAAATAAATTATTAAGTAATAACACTTTTAGATTTAAGAATCAATTTTCAGTGTTTTATTTGGAGTGGTGGTAGTGGTCAAGGCCACAATTTCAATTAGGTCGTGATTTTAACTAAAAACAAAAGTGGTGCTACTTGTAGCATCATTTTTTTATTCAAAGGTCAATTTCAAGGTTCTATTCGCGATGTCAAGGGTGTGATTTCAAACAAGATGCAATTTTAACCACCTCCCCAAAAATAGTGTTGCCGGTAGCACCACTTTTTGAAACAAGGATAAAGATAGCCACTCTAAAAAAATGAGAACTTTGGAGAGTTCTCGTTAAGTTGGTAACTTTTTTAATAGGACTTCTAACCCACTCTACTATAGATAACAACTCTATGTACTTCTAAGTGATTACCTCTTTCTATAAACCTTCTCCATTTAACAACTTCAATAAGCTATTAGCTACAAGTGCCTTGCCAAAGTGAAATATAATCTTAATACCCCATCCCCATTCTTATTTATCTTTGCTAACATATTCCATCTTACAAATGACATTTTTTCCTTCTCATTTTCCCCAATCCATAGGAAGCTAAAGATCTTTCTTTAATTTTTGTGAGGAATCCCCTTATGAATGTAACATATGGATTGTGAATACACCAATATTTCCTCTATTAATGCCTTTAATAGTGTGAGTCTATCCACTAGAGAGAGAGTTCTAGTATAGCAAGATGATATCATGCCTTCAATTTTTCTATATAGCTATAGATAGTCCCTAGAACCATATTCATTTACCTTGAAAATAAAGCCCAACTATTTTAGGCCCATATACAAATATACTTCTTGGAAAGGTAATAGTGCCTTAATGGCATTATGCTAACATAATACCATTCTTATGAAACATAATGGAGGACTTCAATTCATTTAACATCCATTCTAACAACTTTATAATATAAATCTTTGACCTAGTGGTATAATAGTGCATCCCTCATAGACCCAACACCAAACAACAACACGTTGTCAACTAAAAGAAGGTGAGTGAGGGAAAATATTTGACCCATCTTTATCCCTATGTGGGCTCTATTATATTTTGCATGAATCAAGCATCTAATTAAACCTTCAACTATCGATAGAAAGAGAAGAGGACAGAGGGGAAACCCTACCTCAATCATCTGAAGGGATGGAAGAAAGAAGTTGCAGAACCATTAATGCGTAATGACCTTCCACCTAGTTAACAAATTCACAAGACAAGCCCACATGTAGCATCATCAATATTAAGTAGGACCAACTTACTTTATCATAAGCCTTAGACAACACCAATTTGATGATGAAGGAGGGAAATTTTCTTACCTTGATTGAATGAAGACGTTCCCGAGTAACACCTATAGCTTCATGGATTTGTCTACCATTCAAAATCCCAAATTGCTCAACTGATATGGCAAGGGATAACATTGGCTTGAGTCTTATTTCTACAACCTTAGAAATGATCTTGCAATTGACATTACAAAGGGGAATTGATCTAAAATCATCAAAGGATTTAGGTACATATATTTTGGTATCATGGCAAGGAAGGTGGTGTTGATGGTACCCAAGACCTTCCTTGCTTTCCTTGATCCTTCAACAACCAACAATAGATATTTCCCCAACAAATCAAAGAAACCAACATAGAATTCAATGGGCCATTCATTTGGCCCAAGGATTTTTTCATTTGAAAATATTTCATCGTTACTTCCAATTCTATCAAAGAAATCTCAACCATAAGTTCCAAGTTTTGTTCTTGATTTACAAAAATAATAGAAAAGGCAACCATTTTCAAAATTTCAACTATATTTTCTCCTGGAGGTTCTTTAAATAATTTTTTAAATGGGTTGGGTAGTGCCTACCTTATAAATATCCTAAAACTCGTTCACATGTTCACCTTCTCCATTTGCATTGCTTCATATAGTATTTGTCTTCTTCTTCATTCTAACATAATTATGAAAGAACTGAGTATTCTCATCTCCTACAACTAGCTAGATAGCTCAACTCTTATGTTTCCATTTTGATTCTTCCCACTTTAAGAGAACTTTTTTTTAGGAATCTATATTTTTAATATTCCCCAATCCTTCTTCACTAAAGATACCACTCATATTGGATTTGAAAATGTTTGTAATCTCCTCTTCTAGGTTCCAAATATGCTTATGGGAATCTTTGTACTTTAACTTTTTCCACTTGATTGTTTTATTCTTAATCCTCTTAAGATGATGACTAAACATGAACATCACAAAATACTCCATATCATCATCATAACACTTTCTTTCATTTTGGACCAAGTCTAGAAACTCATGATCCTTCAACCAATGAGTGTTGAACTTAAAGGGTCCAGAGGCTTGTCCTCTGATCTCGCTATCTAAAGAAAAACTAGGACATGGTCAAATATTCCACATTCTCCTATACAAGTTCTAGACCTTTCTACTTCAGCTAACACACTCTCATTAATAAGAAACTTATCAAATATTTTAGAGATATGTCTAATGCTTATTATATTATTCCTCCATGTAAGCTTTATAGTTAGTGACTCGAAATGATAAAACCCAAACTCTTCAATCTTTTGCAGTAAGAAATTCGCTAGGGGACCCATCCTCCTAGTCTCCCCCCATAGTTACCCATGCATCATAGTGAAATTCATATCCCCTCTTACAATTACATTGTCCCTCCTCACAACAACATCATCAAAAAATTGTCCCAAAATTCCTTCATCATTAAGAAAGGACCATATATATTAATAACATTGTATACCTTACCTACCTCAGGGGAGTAAATCTTGGCACATATCATTGATGGAAGAAAATAGATGTTCATATCTTGTAGGTACTTATACTAACCCAAAACTAAACCTCCATATCTCCCCTTTATGTTGATGGCCTTGAAATCCCAACCCGTGAAGGTAACCAATAATAATCCCTTTGCCTTAACAACCTCGAGTATATACTCCAATATCAACATCACCTCTAGTTTATGAACAATAACCACTATATTTAGGGATTTTCTATTGTGGGAACACTCCAACCCTTTAATGTTGTATGAGAGAAAAAATCATTTTAAACCCTTGGATTGGGATTTCCCCACTCCAAGGACCCCTTGGATTGTCTTTTGTCACCCTTTCTATCTATTCCCACCGTAGGGTTACATTGTTTTCCTTATAATAGAGAAACCTCCTCATGATCACCTTTTTCTTCTAGGTCAACCAAGGCAGGAACATCTTTGTGTTTTTTGATGTTTTTTAGGGAGGATTCTCTCTTTTGGATTACAACTATGAGATTAATTTTCTTAGCCTTTGATTTTGGAACCTCTTGTACATATCTATGTCCATAAATAATTATTTCCTCCTAATCAACACAAAAAAAATGTCTCTTCCTAGATTTAGGAGAAGTCTTTGTTACTCTAGCAATGTCATTTAAGATCTTTTCAACAATAGAGGAAAAAGGTTTTTCAATATTGTAGTCACCTCTGTCTCCTTTTGTGTTGGTCACCCTCTTCCAATGTCAAAGTAACTCTATCATATTTTTCCACTCTCCCTTCAACAATCTCCTTCTTATTTAGAGTTTTCTTCATTTGACAAGCTTGTTAGAAATTCCCATATATATTTCATATGAAACATTTCATATGAAACATTTGAAAAATATATTTTCACATAATCTATTTCCCATATATATGGCATATTCCCAATATACATGTCAATTCCATCTAGCATATGAAACATTTGAAGAGTATATTTTCACATAATCTATTTCCCATGTATATGGCCTATTCCTAATATACATGTCAATTCCATCTAGCAGCTTGTCCACTAAATTATTTTCCACACAAATCAATCTTAGCCGTGAATATTTTATTTAGAGACCTTTCCATCGTCATAGTCTCCATGTCCCCAACAAAAGTCATAAAAAACATGTTCCAAAAGCAAGTGAAAAAGATAAAGGGTGTCAAAGAATTAAGCAAAGGAAATGCATGGAAGTGTCCAATAAAGGAAAACAAGTGATTATTGTAGGTTAGGAAATTGAATGATATCTATTTGGAAATATTAACTTACAAAAATGGTAAGGTGGTTGGATTCTACAATAACTAACTTGGTTGGTTTGTAATTTTGTGAATTTTTGGTTTGAAATTAAGTAGATTTTTATTTGTTTATTTTAAATTTGAGAATTAATTTTGATATTATTTAAAAAAATTATTTTAAAAAGAAGACAAAGTAATGATAAAGCGTGGCGAGTCTATCATTCGTGATTTATATTTTAATATTTAAGAAAAAATATTTAAAAATAAAAAAGTTTATCATAATTAATGTGATTTATATTTTAATATATTTTTAAATTTATTTAAAAATAAAAGAATTATTGATATTATTTAAATTACAAATTTAGTAGATTGAATGTGAGGTTAAAGGTGAAGGTTGATAAGTATACATTTTTTTAAATAAAGATGAATGAGAGTAAGTGTACATTTAGAGAAATGTACTTTTACTTTTCCTACACCACTTTTATTTAAAAAAATATATTTTTAATTATGAATTTTTAAATAAAAATAAAAAATAAATAAATATATTTTAAATATATATTGTTTTTCTATTCTCATTTCATAGTTCTTATTGAAATTAATAAAAATTTTATATAGAGAGAGATTAATTGGTCAATCGGATCTTAATAAGGTAAGAGATTATTTCTATTTCTTTAGAATTATATTTCTATGCTAAAAAAACATTGAGAGAAGCATTCCAAGATCACCATAGTTTTGATGACTTAGGAGGTTAGGAAGGTCTGTGTTGTGATAAATTGTGATCGAATATGGGTATAGGCAAGACAATCTAAGAGGAAGTGTTTTTATCTTCTACCTTCTTAGTGTTAGAAAGATGACAAATTCTTTCATCCCATGGTGTTTTGGGATTTGTCCATGCCCAATTTCACTATGTAGCTAGTGAGAGTTTGTTCTTATTTTAGAAAAGTTGCTTTTTTTCTTTGCACTTCTCAAAACTGGGAGACACTTTTGATTTGACCACCTCCTTGTAATATCTTAATTTCCTTTTATCCACTAATTCTTTATCACACCATATATTCTCCTTAAATTTAGAAGTGATAGTATTTGTAATACTACCAATATTTTGCATGATGGCTTATTCTTATATTCTGTAATAATTTAGTCAAGATTTGACATCTTTATGCCATCTCCACTTGAGCCGCTAGTAGTTTTGGTTTTGACTAAAATTATAATTGACAATTTATATTAATTCAACAAACTCTTAATCACCATTATCATCATATTAGAGTTTGTTGACCTAATAGAAAGTGTTAATTTTAAAATTTAAATAATAATTATAATCATGTCAATTATGTAGTTTGGAATATTAATTTAAACATTGAAAATGTTTCAATGATGGGAGGTGAAGAGTTATGAAGTTAAATTATATTTAATGTGTAAAGGTAAAAATAAAATAATAAATAGATTTAAGTTATAAGTATATATAAGTTTTAATTATATTTAATGTGTAAAGGTAAAAATAAAATAAAAAATAGATTTAGGTTAGAAATATATATAAGTTTTAAGTAATATGTTCAAATTTGGAGTTTCGATAATTAAAATTAATTTATGAATACTATTTTTTTTTATCTTATTTACACATTTAAGTTTGGAGTTTTGATAATTAAAAACAAAACTAAAATTTGGATCAAAGAAGTCAAGGTGCGTGAACAATCACTCTTGGATAAGTTGGAATCAGAGATCAAGCATTTTTTGTTAAAATCTATTGAGAATCCCATTACTATGGAGGAGGCTCTATTACTTTGTGATCTGGAATGTAATAGGATTCAGATTCTGCGACGGGAGGAAGAGACATGGAGAATTCACAGCATGGCATAATGGATTAAAAGCGGCGATAATAATACCAAATATTTCCATAAGATGTCCAACTTCAACAGGAATCGAAAACATGTTTGGGAGATTATCAATAGCAGTGGATTCCACCTAACCGATCAGGGGGAAATAAAGGCGGAAGCTGTTAACCATTTTAAACACTTTTTTGAAGCCAAAATAGAGAATAACATAAATGACTTAGTCAGGATTACAAGTCTGTATCCTAGGATGGTTGGTGAGGAGGAAGCAGAGTATCTCTATAATCCTGTCACTTTGGAGGAATTAAAGTCAGTGCTAGAAAACTTTAAAAAAGAAAAGAGCCCGGGCCCTGACGAGTGGATAGTAGAATTCTTCACATTCTTCTTTGATCTTGTGGGTGGTGATCTCCTTGAGATGGTGGAGGACTCGAGAAGAAAAGGTCACCTTTTTGGAGGTATAAACTCTACTTTTCTGGCTCTCATCCCGAAGGAAAACATGCCTTTCTCTTTCGATGACTTCCGACCAATCTCCTTATGTAATCTCTGCTACAAGGTGATTTCCAAAGTAATTGCAAATAGGATAAAGCTGGTTTTATCAATATGTCTCTCTGCTGAACAACTGGGGTTCCTACAGGGCAGAAGAATTCAAGATGCTATAAGATCGGCCCATGAAACCCTGCACAGTATAAAAAAAAGAAGTTAAAATCTCTGGTTATGAAACTTGATTTGAAAAAAGCCTATGACAGCATAGACTGGGATTACTTAAGGTTGACTGTAATCACAATGAGCTTTGGAGTTCAGCTAAATAATTGGATCATGTGTTGCGTTACAATGACAAGCTTCTCTGTGTTGATTAATGGTGAGGCAATGAAATACTTCAAGAGTGGAAGGGGGCTTCATCACGGCTTCCCATTATCACTGTATTTGTTTATTATGATTATGAAAGGTCTCAATCTGATGCTAAAAAGGAGCATATCCGAGGGAAAAATTACAGGTATAAAGGTCTCCAAACTTATAAAGATTGTCCATTTACTGTTTGTGGACGATGTACTTCTTATGACAAAGGCAATTCCATCGGAGTGGAGAGCGATCACATATATTCTCCAAGGTTTCTGTGTGGTCTTGGGTATGTGCATTAATAATACAAAAACAACTGTCCACTATGGGGGTTTGGAGGAGGCAGAGCTCACTCCATTCAAACAATTCCTTCCCTTTATCTTTGTCGAGCCGAGTTCAGGGTTCAAGCATCTAGGATACTACTTAAAGCCTGGTGCCTCAAAGACCGAAGACTAGATTTGGCTGGTGACAAAACTGGAAAAGAAGACCGAGCTTTGGTATAACAAATGGATCTCACTTGGTGGTCGTTTCATCTTGGTTAAAGCAGTGCTGGGGAGTCAAACTGTCTTCTGGATGTCCATGGAGGTTATCCTGCATACAATCCTAAATAAAATCCGTAAGCTGATGTTTGATTTTCTGTGGAATGGGAACAAGGATAAGCATCAATTTCATCTCTGTAGATGGGACATCTTGTCCAGGCCAAATATTTGTCGTGGATGGGGGCTCTGAAACCTCCTTATTTTCAACTCGACATTACTTGCAAATACTCTTTGGCGGGTGCTGACACAAGATGGAATTTGGCACAGAATAATAATGGACACGTATTTAGGTAACTCTTCGGTCATTAATTGGTTTCGTAGACCTTCTCACAAGCAGCAAGTGGCTTCCAGAATTTGGAACAACCTCACCAACAAATGTTATGTAGTTCTACATTGGCTGAGGTGGTGCCCTGGATCAGGCCATTTAATCTCCGTGGGAAGGAACAAGATTATAGGTATGGCTGATCAATCAATCCTATCGGAGCCTCTATTATTAGATCTACAGGAAAAACAATTAACAGTTTTAGCACATGCGGCTAACCTTAGCAACGTAAAATCCTACCCAGAAACTTGGTTATGTAGTGATTCCTTGGGTCTAAATGGAGCTCATGCTACAGAGTGGAAGCGCTACTGCACAACATTACGGGGCGCAGGCATTATGCTCAGGAACAAGGTGGATGCCCTGGTGTGGACCGGGGGGGATTCTTCTGGCATTTTATCATTCAAGAATTTATACAAGGTGCTCATCCCTTACCTAGACTACCTGACTCATAGTGGATGGATGTTACAGTTATGGAAATGGCAGATTCAATTAAAAATTAAACTATTCATGTGGCAGGCTGCGAACCATAAGGTGTCGACTTGGGATTCACTTCAGAAAAAAGGATGGGAGGGTCCGGGGGTTTGCCTTCTTTGTAAGCGTGACACAGAGGATATTGACCATTTACTTATCCACTGCAATTTCTCAAAGGCAGTGTGGTCCTGCATATACAAATTCTATCATCTAAAATCAAAGTGGGATGGTATTACTGTCTCAGATTGTTTAAATAATTGGTCAAAGGATAAATCAACACCATCAAGCCTAGCTGCTCTCGCATGTTGACATCTATGGAAAGAGAGGAATAAGACCATCTTTGAAGATCAAAACCCCTCACATCTTGCAGTGGTGCATATGATATTTGCTTCCTTCTCTTGGCGACTGTCGACTCTCAAAACAATTCCAAACAAGGTATGTAATATTACTCAGATTGAAGGGTTCTCTGTGGTATGCTTCGATGGCGCAACCCTTTCAAATGGTGAGTGTTGTGGAGCTGGTGGCATTATCAAATCCCATGCGTCGAAGATCATAAAATGGTTCATAAATTCCAGAGCTGGAACAAATACCAAGGCGAAGCTCATGGGATTGTGGGTGACTCTTACGATGGAAACTCATTGGTCGATAAAAAAACTCCAAGTCMTGGGGGATTCAAAGGTAATAATCATTTGGATAAATCTTAAGGGGCATCTCCATGCGGTAAATTTTGAAGGCTGGAAACTGAAGACAAAGGAACTGATTACTACCTTTCAAGACATARATTTCTAGCATATTTACAAGGACCACAATAAAGAGGCCGATATCCTATCCAACAGGTCACTCAAGGAACCAGAAGGCAGATTGCCTTTTTTTCACTAGTACAATGGGACTGAAAGTCCTCATACTCACCTTAATATMTTTGAAGCTTGAGATGGGCAGGGAGCATGTGATTGTAGTGAAGCGTAGTAGTTTATACGAACATTCGCTGGGTTTTTCTACCTACTGTTCCTTTAATTTTTGGACAGTTTGAATGTTATTGCATCAAGCATAGTTTTCAGCCCCTCTGTTATGACTGGTACCTTCCTTTCTGCTCATAATCGATTTGCATTGTAAATGAAATTATATCTTTAATATAATTTTGAGATATTTTTCTATTGGAAAAAAAGTTTGGCTAGAATTAATTTCAATTTGAAGATTTTTTGTTTTATTATGATTAACTTTAACATTGTTCCTAAGTCATATATTCAAGTTTGGAGTTTTGATTATTAGAATTAGTTTATGAATAGTATTTATTTATTTATGTCGAATTGTTTAAGTTTGTTGGCTAAAGTTAATTTGGATTTCAATTTTTTTTTTGTTTGTTAGTTTGTCCGTGACATGTGGGACTAACCTGTGGCTAAGAAACCGTGACTCAAGGGCATCTAAGCCGTCAAAATCACCCGAGGATTGCACCCGGCCTGAGCCACACCAACCCTTAACATGGCTGGATTTTTTGTCCCCGCAAGTTTCGAACCGGTGACTTTAACATCAAGGAGCATCTTAACAGCACACTTCGTCACCGACTGTCCTACACCTCGGGGACATTTGGATTTCAATTTAAGATATTTGGATTTATTTTATTATTTTTTATTAAATGATTTGTATGACTTTGTTTTATTTTTTGCACTTCATGAGGAGATTAGAGTTAATTTCAATTTTAATTTAAGATTTTGGATTTATTTTATTATTTTTAACTTTTATTTTTTATTAAATGATTTGAATCACTTTGTTTTCTTTTTTCACTTCATGAGGAGATTAGAGTTAATTTCAATTTCAATTTAAGATTTTTGGCTTTATTGTATTAATTTTAACTTTTATTTTTTATTAAATGATTTCAATCGCTTTCTTTCACTACTTGGTGAGGAGATTAGGATGAGAGGGAAGAATGAGGAAGGGGAATGAGAATTTGGGTAAGGGTTTTTATCATCATTTTACTTAATTTCTTATACTATTTTTATTTTATTTTTGTATTTAGTGGAATAGACAATTTGACATGGAGTAGATTTTTAGTTACTTTTGTTAGCACATAAACTTGTCAGGGTTTTGTGAGTCTATGTTTTCTACCTAGGTCTGTAATTTTGTTTGTTTCTCTCTTTTTGCAGACTCGATCGTAAGTTTTCCTTTCGGCTCATAGTTTTCTTCTGTTTTCCTTCATCCGTTTGATTGACCTGTTTTTCCTTGTCAGCTTGTCTAAGAAGTACCGGCCCTCAGCCTTCCTGTTCTCTCTTAGGCCGATCATTCCCCTCTTCATCTCTGTCTCTAATCTCTTCTTTTCCCCAAGCCCTTGGCCAGTCATTCAAGTAAACTACATAGGCCGCAGTCATGAGCACCAAGCACAATGCTTGAAGAATTTTGATATGGACGCAAATCAAGCGAGCGAGCAAGATCAGCTTTCAACGACAGAGATCCTTCGAGCAGAGCAGATCGATGACCATCGGGTGATTGGGACCACACAATTACACAAAGTATAGTGCCAGTCAGGCCTGAAATCGAGAGGTCATCCTAGCCGTTAATCCTGGAGGATGCGTGGCGCAGAATCAATATTTCATGGTTTCGCGAGATGGAGCGGTCAAGGAGCAAAGTCATCAAATCTCGCGAAATGAGAAATCGCGAAAGGATCGCAACCGTTGATCAAAGGAGAGATCTAGACCGTTGGATAAGCTTTTCGCAATTTCGCAAGTCTGGAAAGTAAGAGGGTAGATTCTTGAAGACTCACGACATGCGAAGTCCTGAAATGTTCTCCACCGTTCATTCCAGAAAGATACATGGCGCAAGATCAACATGGAGAAAGTCGTTTCGGGGAAGTTGAAGTGAGAAATGATGACGACCCAAGGTTCCGAAATGCCAATGTTCATCAGGGTCGTTTGATGCAAAGGGATATGTGTCGCCTGATCCAAACAATCGCGCTTTTGCGACTAGGAATTTTCAACAGGGAGCACAATGAAAACTCGCGAAACAGGAATTCCCGAACCACTTGGGAATTAGGTGCCCGGTCGCAGCCCAGGGTCAGATGAAAAAGAGCTGCACCAAGGAGTAAAGCGCCCGAGTTGGTCACCGAGAAAGATCTGCATGGAATCGAGGCACCAGAATTGACTCAAAGGAGTCATGAGCTTGCCTAGAACATTCATGGGTGTCAGGTCTCGCCCTGATCCCTATGAAAGCAGTTAATGAAAATGGGGAAGGTGGTTGAAACCTCGTTTCACCACATAAATGGAAAGCATGAAAATCTGGTCGTGGAAGGCAGACTTTAAGTCGAAAGTTCCCTATCATGTATTTTCGCGTGAAGCCCATACCGATCTGATCTTGTGTCTGATAGAAGAATGCAAGTGCAGCCTGAAAGAAGAAGATGAAAACGCCAAGCCTTGAATGCATGATCATAATGTGTTTATGTAGGGAGCAAGTTGCTTTGAGTATATATACTCAGGTTTTATATTTTGTAATGGTCGATGGTAGGACAAAGCTCCCAATTTGTAAAGTTTTAATGAACACTCTGGTTCTCTGGTTATGCTTTGTAATCTGAGATTTCTTGTTTAATGAAAGTCAACTTTCTTGTTCCCTCTCGTTTCCCTCCGATACTGAAAGAGTTCATGATTGACTGATTCACTTGAATTATTGTGACTGCATTATGATGAAAGTTTGATTATAGTGTTGTTATAATTTATTTTAGTTCCTTTGAAATTTGAATTCACGAAGACCTTGTGTTTAAGTTTTTCTTCCATAGGCTGCTGGAAAGTCTGATGTTCACAGAAGACCTCTACATTCTTCACTGAAGTCTTCCTCCTACTCACTCTTACTACAACCTACTGACTGAAGTTAAACTAGACCTCACCTTCTTATGCATATCAGTCAAGTCTTCTGAGTTAACATGATATTTTATTGATATTGCACCCATTTGACCTCGTTTATAACCAACCTGTGACATAAAATACTGATGGGTATCATGCTTACCTCTTCCACAATCCAGGGGTGACTTCTGGCGCCATTGTCGGGGACGAAATTGAAGACTTTCCCTGGGATTGAATGACAAAGCTTACTAGTTCTGAAGGTGCATCAGAACTTAGTACATCAAAGATTGAAACTGTTAATGTTTAAGCCATTATTATAGTTCTTTGCATTTCAATGAATAACAACAACATAAGATAAGATCACTGAGAAATACACAATCACAAGAGACACATCATTTATCCTGGGAAACCCTCATGGGGTAGAAAACCCAGCAAAACTTCCTTAATATAGATAGCCAATACAATTCCAAGAGATAACTCAAACAAGTATAGAAAGTCCTCTCCCAAAGATGCGCCTCTCTCTCTCTCTCTTCTCCAACTGCAGCTCCAAAACTTGTCTCTCAATGAACAAGTGTCTGTGTGTCTAAGTGAGGTGCTAGCCTCCTTATTTATACAAGACTGGCACATGTGGGATTGTCCTTTCACTGGAAGGGCCAACTTCTTCTCCTGGGTGGTTATAACCACCTTTATTATATTCCGGGGCCTCTTTGATATATTCTGGGGCCGACTTCTCTTTTTGCCTATTACAATTACATTATGACCAATCTGTAAAAGGGGATTTGGTCCTTTTACAATAGCCAACATGATCAATCCATAATGGGGATTGATCCAATGAATAATATATGAAATAATAATAAGAATACACTTTGCAGTTACATTATTTCAACACTCCCCCTTAACAAGAAGGGTATTCTACAATAGCATTAGACGAGAGAGAGGCCTTTATCATCAACAACATCAGGAGGACAACATCATCAATATCATCTTGGAACACCGACTGGCGTATCTATAAATCATCAGAAGTTTTCTTCATCGACAACATCGTCATTCTCAAAGGAATGCAATCATCATCTGCATCAATATGTATTAGTATAAAGCTAATACATCATCATCATCACAGCACGAGGCTGGCTCATCATAATACAAGACTGGCTTTACGTCACAGCTATTAAGCTGGAAGCTCAGTACTCGTCTTGCTTTATGTCACAACAATCAAGATGGAAGCAAGATACTAGACTGGCTTTACATCATAGCTTCTCAAGCTAGAAGCATAGTAGTAGTCTCATCTCAACGTATTTCTTTACGTCACAACACTCAAGTTGGAAGCAAGATACTAGACTGGCTTTATGTCACGAATGTCAAGCTGGAAGCACAGTACTAGTCTCATCACATCTTCTTGCTTTATGTCACAACCATCAGGTTGGAAGAAAGATACTAGACTGGCTTTACGTCACAGTTGTCAAGTCAGAAGCATAGTACTAGTCTCATCACATCTTCTTGCTTTACGTCACAACCATCAGGTTGGAAGCAAGATACTAGATTGGATTTACGTCACAACTGTCAAGCCGGAAGCACAGTACTAGTCTCATCACATCTTCTTTCTTTACATCACAACCATTAGGTTGGAAGCAAGATACTAGATTGGCTTTACGTCACAGCTGTCAAGCCGGAAGCACAGTACTAGTCTCATTACATCTTCTTTCTTTACGTCACAGCCATCAGGTTGGAAGCAAGAGATGTCTCATCACAACAACTACTCCCACTTTCGAGGAAGGTCCTTTCGAACTATTCCAAGCTTATCTCGAAAGTGCTCAAACTTTACATGAGATAGAGGCTTGGTCAACACATCAACAACCTGTTCATCCATGCTAACATACTGGAGCTTTAAGGCTCCTCTCTGCACCATGTCACGTATGTAATGATAACGAATCTCTATGTTCTTTGACCTGTCATGGAATACAAGATTCTCTGTCATATTTATGCAGCTCTGGTTGTCACATAGGATCGTGGTTGCTTCCATATCTAGGTCAAATAGGTCGATCATCAACTTTCGAAGCCATATAGCTTCGCAATTGGCAGGACATGTAGCAATGTATTCTGCTTCCACTGTGCTGAGAGCAATGCTAGATTGCTTCCTACTCTGCCACGAGATCATAGCTGATCCCAAACTGAAATAGCATCTTGAAGTGATTTTTCTATCAGAAACACTTCATGCCCAATCTGAATCAATGTACCCACTCAATGTGAAATCATGATCTCCATCATAATTGAGAGCACAATCTAATGTACCCTTAAGGTACCTCATCACATGTTTTGCAACCACAAGGTGAACATGTCTGGGTTCTACCAGAAACTGACTCAAGGTGTTCATGACAAAACAAATGTTTTGTCTAGTGTTCGTCAGGTACATCAACGATCCAATAATCTGTCTGTATAGTGTGGCATCAATCAATTCTGACGAAGTATCGACCAACAGCTTCAACTTCGTTTCCATGGGTGTATTCATGGGCTTGCACTCTAACATGTCGAATCTCTTCAAGATTTCGACTGCAGACTTCCCTTGGTTAAGGAAGATCCTCTCTGGACTCTGCCATACCTCAAGACCTAAGAAATAGTGCATTAGGCCAAGTTCTTTCATCTCAAATTATGAAGCGAGTCTCTTCTTTCATTCGGTGATGAGATTTTCTTCTCCAGTTAAGAATAAGTCATCCACATATAACAATAATATCACTGGCTCATCGTTCATAACCTTGAAGTAGAGGTTAGAATCTGATTTAATCTTGGTAAAGCCCAAGCTCGTCAAAAATCTGTCTATCCAGCCATACCAAGCTCTGGGAGCTTACTTCAATCTGTACAAGGCTTTCTTCAACTTGCAGACATGAGACTTCCTATCTTCAACTTCAAATCCTTGAGGTTGCTCTATATACACTTCCTCTTTGATAGCACTATTTAGGAAAGCTGTCTTTACATCCATCTGGTGCAACTTCCACTTCATCTTAGCTGCAAGGGCTATGATGGTTCTGATTGAAGTGTATCTGACTACAGGAGCGGATGTCTCTTCATAGACAATGCCTTCTTTTTGAGAAAAGCCACGAGCTACAAATCTTGCTTTATACTTCTCAATACTTCCATCAACAACATGTTTTATTTTGAAGAGCCATCTGGACGATACCACATCCTTGCTATTCGGTCTGGGAACTATTTCCCATACATCGTTCTTTATTATGGATTGGTATTCTTCTGTCATGGCATCTGCCCATCCTTTCTTTTGAATGGCTTCTTCAAAGCAAGTAGGCTCCTTTTCTATGAGATCACACATTAAAGCCATATAACTGGAGAATGGCTTAGGTCTCTTCACATGTCTCGTGGTTCCTTCGGGAACACCATATTTCTCTCCATCTTGAATAAGCTCTCTAGCCCATGCTGGCTTTCTTTTATGGGAGATTGTCATCTAAGGAGGTTCTTGAAACTCTACTACATCATGATCTTCTATAATTTCCTCATCAGGGGAAGTTATGACTTCCCTCACTGGTTCAACAGCTCTGGGAACCTCCCTCACTGATTCTGCAATTCTGGGGATTACGGGTTCCTCTTCATATACCTCTTCAAGCTGGCATTTTATTGATTTCTTGAGCCCTGCATCTTCATCAAAGGTCACATCCCTACTGATCTCAATGTGGCGGTGACCTGGTATATAGATCCTGAAGGCCTTAGAGACCTCAGAATATCCCACAAATATTCCCTTCTTTCCTCAGGGTTCCAACTTGTTTCTCTTTCGGTATATGTATAAACACTGGGCAGCCAAATATTTTGAGATGTCTTACCTCTGGCTTCTTTCCGGTGAACATCTCTTCCGAGGTCTTGAACCTAAGTGCACTATGGGACAATCGGTTTTGCACATATACGACTATCATTGCTGCTTCTTCCCATAAGAACATAGGAAGATCTTGATCATGGATCACGGTCTTCACGACTTCCATTATCGTTCTGTTCTTTCTTTCATCCACACCGTTTTGTTAAGGATTATAAGGAGTAGTGAGTTCCCTCTTGATCCCAACATCTTTACAGAAGTTCACAAACTCTTTTGAGGTGTATTCTCCTCCATTATCTGACCTGAGTATCTTGATCTTTCTTTCAGAAAGATTCTCTATCAAGGCTTTGAATTCCTTGAATTTGCTGAACACTTCATCTTTAGATTTCAAGAGATACAACCAGGTATTACGAGAATAATCATCAATAAATGATACATAATATACATACCCACTAATGGAGGACAATGGCATTGGGCCACACACATCTAAATGAATGATTTCTAGGACTCCTTCTGCTTTGTTGTCTCTCTTCGGAAAAGGGTTCTTGATGTTATTCCCTTTGCACATCCATTGCACACGCCTTCATGGTCAACCTTGAGTTCTGGTAAACCCATGACCGCTTTGCATATGTATGGTAGTGCCTTGTAGTTAATGTGAGCTAATATTCTATGCCAAAGTTCACATGGATTCTCAATGGCATGGGTCATGGCAGCTTCTGAGTGACCTTTAGCTTATGCAAGCCACCTTCTTCTTTTCCAATGATGATTGCTTCATTTATGGTCTCTCCTTTAGCACGTTACCTTATGCAACCTTTACTATAGCTTCCTCAGGGTTATTACTTGTGACTTGGAGCAAGGTCAATAAAACAACAAGCAAGAGTAATATCCTTTTGATAATATAAATTAATAGCACGAACAATCATCATAGTAGCTCCTTTAGAGCTATCACTTGTAACTTGTCTGAAGCAAAGATTAAAGGTAAGGAATATAATACGAAAATCAGGTCAACACTCTCATAGTGTTGTGATCAAGCATTCCTCCATGGAAACCTGGAACTAACACAAGATATTCTTCCTAGAGGAGGTGTTAGTTGTATCTAACAAATGATTACATTAAGCATTTACCTCTATATGCTGACATGCTATTAAGTATGATACTTTACAAAGACTGCTATCTCAACTATAGTCATCAACTTGTCATGTGTACCCTTGAATCTTGATTAATCAAACCTGGAGCCTTGTCCTCATGAATGAGTGCTTGATTTTCTTTTGAGTCTCCTTCACTCAAGATGACGAGTGCTTTCTTCAACCTATCTTTTGTATTAAGACAATACGCTATCTTGACATAAGGTTGGGTTACAGGATAAGTTCTATGATCTCAACTTTTAATCCATCTAATACCTTGACTCAGAAAAGGTTAGAATAAAGGTCATAACTACAACATGCAACATTGATCAATATAACAAATGGATGCATATCAAAATAATCACACCTGGGTTGCATCATTCCTCTGAATGTGTTGGATCTTGAGATCCTTTTGGATCTATGGCAAGAGATCCCTTCTTCTGCAAATACTCTTTAAAGTTTAACCATTTAAACATATGTGAGTACATACCTATGATAGAATTTGCAGGTAGTGGCTCCATCTGGCAGAAACGGTAATCATTACCAACTCTTAAGAACTTCAAGAGTGACTGTAACTAGTATTACGGCTGCAACTGCAACTACAATTGGTTATGAGACTGCAACTGCAACTGCAACTTAGGGTTTTATGAGGAAACCCTAATTTTTCAAACTTCAAAATTTGAAATTATGATTCAGGGGATAGATGTGCTAAGCTGAGGCGAGTAAGTTGGTGCAGTCAGATTTATGAAAATCCAACTTTTACCCCCTCAAACTTGATCTGCGGATTTCTGGACTGGTGCTTCTGGTTTTCTGGTACTTCTGGTACTCTGGTACTTTTGGTACTCTAGTTTTCTGGTACTTTGTGAAACTAGGGTTTCACTTTCTGGGAGATATAGCCACTGAAAATGTGCGTTGAAGGTGCAAAAATGATCCTTGAGGGAGGGCACACTTTTCTAGATGGTTTTAGGGCTGAAATACCTCACCAAAAAAAGGCCCTAATTTGCATGTACGACAACAGTGACATTTTTCACTTTTCTCTTGTGAAAGATGCTCTCTTCAGCTTGGCTATGATACCATGTTAATGTTTAAGCCATTATTATAGTTCTTTGCATTTCAATGAATAACAACAACATAAGATAAGATCACTAAGAAATACACAATCACAAGGGACACATCATTTATCCTGGGAAACCCTCATGGGGCAGAAAACCGAGCAAAACTTCCTTAATATAGATAGCCAATACAATGCCAAGAGATAACTCAAACAAGTACAAAAAGTCCTCTCCCAAAGATGCACCTCTCTCTCTCTCTCTCTCTCTCTTCTCCAACTGCAGCTCCGAAACTTGTCTCTCAATGAACAAGTGTGTGTGTGTCTAAGTGAGGTTCTAGCCTCCTTATTTATACAAGACTGGCATGTGTGGGAGTGTCCTTTCATTGGAAGGGCCAACTTCTTCTCCTGGGTGGTTATAACCACCTTTATTATATTCTGGGGCCTCTTTGATATATTCTGGGGCCGAATTCTCTTTCTGCCTATTACAATTACATTATGACCAATCTGCAAAAGGGGATTTGGTCCTTTTACAATAGCCGACATGATCAATCCACAATGGGGATTGATACAATGAATAATATATCAAATAATAATAAGAATACACTTTGCAGTTACATTATTTCAACAAAAATTGCACACCTGGCGACTCCACTATGGTGACTCCATTGATGTGAATCCACTGGTGACTCCACTGTTTCAACTGTGGCTTCTAGAGGTAGACACACGAGGTCTACTTCACAACTGCCTCTAGTGACTCCTGAAGCCCACCCAGAAAATTGTCAGAAGAAGAAAGACCCTTCAAGAAGGTACTTCAGTTGCTGAACCAGGTATTTCTAATAATTTTCACCATCCTCCTATAGCAACTCCAATAGCTATTTCTCATTTTCTCGTTACACCCTCTGTTGGAGTTTCTAGAATTTTAAATTTTGGGAGTGTTCTTGTTGAGTTTTCCCCTCCTGGTCTGGGATTGGAGAGAGAAATCCTTGTCACTCCTCTCTCCCCTGAAGTTGTACCATGTTTTATCCCTAGGACCGCAAAATATTTTCCCACTCCGGGATATACCACCCCTCCTCCTATTAGAGTTATTGGTTTTACAGAAAGGGAAACTCCTGTTCCCTCAAACCCTGTAACCTTTTCTTCAAATCCCTTGCTGTTTCCCTTTCCTCCCGGAAGCTCAGTTCCAATCTTCTTTGCTCGAGCCCCTTCCCCTCCTAGTTCTCCTCCACTTATTATCCATATGGCAGGTGCCAATCCCCCTAGAAACATAATGGATTCCATAGTGGCTGCAAGATATGCCCCTCTAGTCCTACCTCAACCCATGAATGCTCTTCCTGCTGGACATTACCTAAAGTATATGCCTAATTTCATGGGAGAGGAAGACATGATCACCGACGAGCACCTTGCTACCTTCTACTGTTATGAAGACAATCTGAACATTGAAAATGAAGATGTCTGGATGCGAGTCTTTGTCCAGAGCCTTGATGGTGAGGTTAGGAAATGGTTTAGTGGATTGACCCTTGGATCTATTGATGGGATAGAGGCTTTAGATGATGCTTTCTTGAGGCAGTGGGGGGATAAAAAAGACTTTATGTATTATATCATCGAGTTTGGGTCCCTGAAGAGAAAAGAGGGAGAATCTGTCTCTGACTTATCCAAAAGATTCAACAAAATGTACAATAAAATCCCTGCTGAGATAAATCCTACAGAAGCCTCTGCCAAAATCACTTATGCTAGTGCTTTTGACCCCGATTTCTGCCTCCTGCTCAGAGAAATAAGAGCTACTTCCTTGGCTCACATGTAAGATGTAGCCCTGGAAGTAGAATCCAATGTGTTGGCGGTTGAGAGACTTAGAAATAAAGCTGTCAGAGATAGAGGAAGGGGGAGATCTGAGGCCTCAACCTTTGGTTCTTCTACATCTCACCCTCATGTAGATGAATTGACTAAGATGGTGAAGTCCCTATCTGTAGAAATGGAGAAGATAAAATTCGAAGGGAAGCAAGGTTATAAGAATCTCCAAAATGTTGACAACAGAGACAACTTCAGAAAGCCGAATAACAATGCCTTTCAAATACTCTCGAGAGAGCCCAGAAATAGAGAGAGGGATGATCAGAAAATTCAAACCCCCCTCCAAAATAACATTGTTGTTGATGAGGAAAGGGAAGAAGAAGAGTTTGACCCTGAAATTCATTGTATTGGAGACACCTCCCCTTTTCCTCATTTAACTCAATCTGCATACGAGGAGTCCCTTATAGACAGTCAAATAAATGAGCTGAGTAAGGGGGAGAAGGTAAATAGTGGTCCCAACAAATACAACATCTGGTCTAAGAATAAAGAAGGGAAGCCCGACGTCCCTGATCCAACTCCAAGAGCAGAGAAGCCCGCAAAAGATGCAACAAACAACAACAAAGATAAGAAAGCTCAGAACCCCTCACTGATACCCAAAGACCCTGTCCCAAAATTGAAAGAAACTCTAAATCCCCCCTCCTCTTTCAACTTTGAGCATGAAATTCAGAAAATCAGGATCCCCGTACCCCTTTCAGAGCTGGTCAAGCATGAAGATTTCAAAAGAAGCCTCTATAAACTATTGTTGCTTGAACCCCCAAATCATACCACAGACTCAATCAACCTGCAAGATGAAAAGACAACAATCATACTAGGTGCTATGATGGAAGATAGAGATGATTCATCCCCTCCCTTCTATACATCTCTGAATATACATGATAAGGTGCTGCATAATTGTCTGATGGATTCAGGGGCGTCTCATTATCTCAGGCACAAAATTGTCATGGAAGAACTAGGACTAGAGATCACGAAAGCATACCATGACTTGTATTCCTTTGACTCTAGGAAAGTACAATGTCTTGGGGTCATCAAAGATCTGGTTGTGAACTTATTTCAATTGCCCATGAAAAGTGTGGTCATGGACATTGTGGTAGCTGATGTTCCCCCAAAATTTGGAACGCTATTGTCAAGATCGTGGATAAAAATACTTGGGGGAACCTTGCAGATGGACCTCAAATATGCTACCATTCCGGTGTTTGGGGGGGAGCATATAATACTGTACAGGGAAGCTCAATTGGCCTACATTGTTAGTGATGAAGCATACCCTACCAATCATCCTATCTTTTCCCTTGACACTGATTTGGGGTCTAGTTTGTTACACCTCACTGATGCTCATGAGACTCCTCTTGAAATCAGAAAACAACCCATTTCTTCTCATGAAATACCTCCCCCAACTACTTATGTGTGGAAGATTTTCTTCGACAGAGCCTCTTCTAGGGGAGGTGCTGGTGTTGGATTAGTTTTTGTATCACCTTGTCAAGAAGCCATATCCATGTCATACAAGTTAGAGTTTGAAACTACCAATAATGTGGTAGAGTATGAGGCTCTTGTTTCGGGTTTGAGGGCTGCGAAAGACATGGGAATTGAAGAGCTAGTAGTATTTGGAGCTGCTGAACTAATTGTTCACCAGGTCAAAAATGTTTATCAATCCAAGCACCCTCGGCTCAGAAGTTACATGAATGAGGTGTGGGACCTAATTGACAATTTCTTTTTAGCTTTCAACATTTCATTTATTCCAAGAGAGGAAAATACTATGGCTGATTCTTTGGCCATCTTAGCGAGCCAGTTCAAGATCCCACTGCCACCCAAGCTTAGGTATGATGTTGAGATTAGATATAGGCCCTCTGTACCTGATAATATCAAGCATTGGAAGGTGTTCGAGGATGATCTTGAAATCAGAATATTTCTTGAATCGGTTGATGATTTCTCTGCATTACACATTGATCAGGAGCATGATTCCGAAGGCGACCCTCCCCCTGAAGTATTTTTGAATAAAATTGCTAATCACCATATTGTTCAGCTGCCTAGCAACCACATTCCAAAGGGACTAGTTCCTTTAGAAAGATTGTTCGATGGGAATGATGTGCCGGTAAATTTTAAAGGCCCAACTGAGGATGTTGAGGTAGCTGAGTGCAATATTGGCACATAGGAGGATCCGAAATTTGTTGAGCTGTCAAGCAACCCATCAAGGGAGTAGAGGGCCGAGTATGTTGAGTTATTAAAGGAATTCGCTGATGTTTTTTCCTGGACCTATGAATACCTTAGGACATACGACACAACTGTCATTAAGCATAAGATCCCATTGAGAGAGGAGGCCAAACCATTTAGGCAGAAATTAAGATCAATAAGTCCTATCCTGCTGCCTATTATGGAAAGGGAGGTAAAGAAGCTGCTGGACGCCCAAATCATTGTCCCTTTGAGATATTCTGAGTGGGTAGCCAATATGGTTCCAGTAAGAAAGAAAAGTGGAGAAATCAGACTCTGTGTTGATTTCAGAAATCTGAATGGGAGCTCTAAGAAGGACAATTACCCATTGCCTAATATGGAACACATATTGCAGAGGGTGACTGGTGCATCTAGGATTTCAATGATCGATGGATTTTCTAGCTACAATCAGATCTCTGTCCTGCCTGAAGACTGAGAAAAGAAAACTTTCACCACTTCTTGGGGACCATTCATGTATTCCAAAATGCCCTTTGGATTGATGAATGCAGGAGCAACCTTCCAACGAGCCATGGACATCGCCTTCATTGGAGAAAGGGATAAATTTGTGGTCATCTATCTGGATGACATAATAGTCTTTTCCAAATCTGATAAAGAACATTGTTGTCATCTGAGGAAAGTCTTCTTGAAATGCATAAGGTTTGGTCTCTCCTTAAACCCCAAGAAATCATTGTTCGCCATGAAGGAAGGGAAATTACTGGGACACATAGTATCAGCTGAAGGGGCCAAGATTGATCCAAGCAGGGTGGAAGCTATTCAAGCCTTATTGCTTCCCAGGTCCAAGAAGGAGGTTCAGTCTTTCCTGGGCAAAATTAATTTTCAGAGAAGGTTTGTTTCAAATTTTGCTGAATTGGTGAAACACATCACCGCCATGCTCAGGGAAGGGAATGAAGTAAAATGGACCGTTGAGCCCAGAGAATCCTTCAACCAAATAAAAAAAGCATTGATTGAGGCACCTGTGCTGATCAATCCTGGTTACTCCAAATATTTTCTGATTTTTTCTTTTGCTTCTTTTGATACAATGGCAACTGTTTTATTGAAGAAAAACGTTGAAGGGTTGGAGCAACCTATTTCATTTTTCAGCAGAGCATTAAGAGACGCAGAGGTCAGATATGACATCATGGAGAAGCAGGCCTATGACTTGGTGAAGGCTCTCAAAGCTTTCATATTATATGTTCTACATTCAAAAATAATTGTGTATGTCCCTTTAGCTTCTGTGAAGGACATTCACATTCAACCCAACATAGACGGGAGAAGGAGCAAGTGGATTGCCAAAATCCTCAAATTTGATCTAGAAATAAAACCTACCAAGCTAGTTAAAGGTCAAGGTTTATCCAGGTTGTTGGATAAATCTAATTGTAAAGCTTTGGGGGTTAACTTCATCAACACTTGCTCAGAAAACAAATCGGCTGAAGCATTTGATAAAATTCCTCGGGACATACCTCCATTAGCAGAATGCACCTGGTACAAAGATATTATATATTTCCTATAGGAGTTAAGGCCCCCTAAAAATATGGGAAAGAGTAAGGCAAGATATTTAAAACTCAAAGTAATCAGATATTTCTTTATTGACCAAGTCTTGTATTGGAAGGACCCTCTAGGAGTGCTTCTGAGATGTTTAGACCCACAAGAGGCCCAAAGGATTATGTTTGATTTTCATGGCAGCCTATGTGGGGGACACCATTTTTGGAAAACCACGGCCTACAAAATTCTCAGGGCTGGGTATTACTAGCCTTCTCTATTCACTGATGTTTGTGCGAGAATCAGAGCTTGCATCAATTGCCAAAAATTCTCTGGGAAGCAACAACTCAAGCCTCTGCCACTTAAGCCTGTAGCAGCTTCAAGACCTTTCCAACAGTGGGGCCTTGATTTCATTGGGGAAATTCATCTTGCTTCAAGCAGTCAACACAGGTGGATCTTCACTGCAACAGATTACTTCAGCAAGTGGATAGAGGCTATCCCCACTAGGAACGCTTCCCATAGGGTGATAATTAGTTTTTTGGAGGATATTATAGTAAGGTTTGGTTGCCCATACAGAATCACCAGTGACAATGCTGCATCCTTTAAGGCTGAACCATTGATCAAGTTTTGTGAGCAGTTCAGGATTACATTGATCCATTCTACCCCCTACTACCCCCAAGACAATGGATTAGCAGAATCCTCTAACAAAATCATGGTAAAGATCATCAAAAGACTGTTAGAGGATAAAAAGAAAGCATGGGATTCAAAGCTCAAATTTTCTTTGTGGGATGATAGAGTGACAACAAAGCGGTCCCTGGGCATCTCTCCTTTCCAGTGTGTATATGGGATTGAATCAGTTTTTCCTTCTTAGATCGCCTTGCCTGTGGCAAATTTCTTCCAAGATTGTCAGGAAGAGCCTGATAACATGATCAGGAGGATTCATCAGCTGATAGAAGTACAACATACTAGAGATCAGATAACAGACAAAGCACATGATCCTCAACGAAGGATCAAGAACGCCTTTGACAGGAAGAGCAGTAAGGAGGATTTCTAGCTGGGAGATCTGGTACTCAAATGGGATGCTCCTAAGAAGGACAAGGGAAAGCATGGTAAATTCGAATCCCTTTGGATCGACCCCTTCAAGATCTCCGAGAGGTTCCCAAATAACACTTATAGGTTGCATAATTTGGAGGGAGACGAAGTTTTTGGTGTCCCTGTAAATGGGCACTTCCTGAATTTTTTTTTGTTTAAAGCCACAATCGGCGTCCCACCATTGTAAATACCATTTTTCTTTTATTTTGTTTTGATAGGAGACTCCACAACCCAACACTAAGGCATTGAAGTTGCGAAAAGAGTTCTTAGAGCCTCACAGGGAGGACTCTATCCCCCATGGAGCCTAATGTTAACACACAAAATTGTCAGGGTCTTGTGAGTTTGTGTTTTCTACCTAGGTCTGTAATTTTTCCTGTTTCTCTCCTTTTGTAGAATCGATCGTAAGTTTTCCTTTCGGCTCATAGTTTTCTTCTGTTTGCCTTCATCCGTTTGATCGACCTATTTTTCCTTGTCAGCTTGTCTAAGAAGTACCGACCCTCAGCCTTCCTGTTCTCTCTTAGGCCGATCATTCCCCTCTTCATCTCTGTCTCTGATCTCTTGTTTTCCCCAAGCCCTTGGCTAGTCATTCAAGTAAACTACACAGACCGCAGTCATGAGCACCAAGCGGAACACTTGAATCATTTTGATATGGACTCAAATCAAACGAGCGAGCAAGATCAACTTTCAATGAAAAAGATCCTTCGAGAAGAGTAGATCGACGACCATCGAGTGATCGAGACCATACAATTACACAAAGTATAGCACCAATCAGGCTCGAAATCGCGAGGTCATCCTAGCCGTTAATCCTGGAGGACGCGTGGCGCAGAATCAATATTTTGTGGTTTCCCGAGATGGAGCGGTCAAGGAACAAAGTCATCAGATCTCGTGAAAGTATCGCAACCGTTGATCAATGGAGATATCTGGACCATTGGATCAACTTTTCACAATTTCGCGAGTTTGGAAAGTAAGAGGGTAGAGTCTTGAAGACTTGCAACACACGAAGTCCCGAAATGTTCTCGACCATCCATTCCAGAAAGAAACGTGGCGCAAGATCAACATAGAGAAATTCATTTCGGGGAAGTTGAAGTGAGAAATACCGATGACCCAAGGTTCCGAAATGTCGATGTTCATCAGGGCCGTCCGATGCAAAGGGATACGTGTCACCCGATCCAAACAATTTCATTTTCACGACTGGAAATTTTCAACAGGGATCACTATGCAAACTCGCGAAACACAAATTCCCGAAGCACCTGGGAACTAGGCGCCCGACCGCAACCTAGGGTCAAATGAAAAAGAGTTGCGCCAAGGAGTAAAGCACCCGAGTCAGTCACCGAGAAATATCTGCATGGCTTCGAGGCGCCATAATTGACTCAAAGGAGTTGTGAGCTTGCTTAGAACATTCATGGGTGTCAAGTCTCGCCCTGATCCCTATGAAAGCAGTTAATGAAAATGGTGAAGGTGGTTGAAACCTCATTTCACCACATAAATGGAAAGCATGAAAATCTGGCCATGGAAGGCAGATTGTCAGCCGAAAGTTCCCTGTCATGGATTTTCGCATGAATCCCATACCGATATGATCTTGCGTCTGACAGAAGAAGATGTAGACTCCAAGCCTTGAATGCATGACCAGAATGTGTTTCTGTAGGGAGCAAGTTGCTTTGAGTATATATACTCAGTTTTTATATTTCGTAATGGTCGATGGTAGAGAAAAGCTCCCGATTTGTAAAGTTTTAATGAACACTCTGGTTCTCTGGTTGTGCTTTGTAATCTAATATTTCTTGTTTAATGAAAGTCTTCTTTCTTGATCCCTCTCGTTTCCCTCTGATGCTAAAAGAGTTCATGGTTGTCTGATTCACTTGAATTATTGTGACTGCATTATGATGAAAGTTTGATTATAGTGTTGTTATAATTTCTTTCAGTTCCTTGAAATTTGAATTCAAGAAGACCTTGTGTTTAAGTTTTTCTTCCTTAGGCTGCTGGAAAGCCTGATGTTCATGGCATACCTCTACATTCTTCGTTGAAGTCTTCCTCCTACTCACCCTTACTACAACCTACTAACTGAAGTTAAACTAGACCTCACCGTCTTGTGCATATCAGTCCAGTCTTCTGAGTTAAGACAATATTTTCTTGATATTGTGCCCAATTGACCTCTTTTATAACCAACCTGTGACATAAAATATTGATGGATATCAGGCTTACCTCTGCCACAATCCAGGGGTGACTTCTAGAGCTAACAACTTCTATAACCTTTTACAAGGTTTGAACCAACAATGTCCCAAGGAATTCCTTAACAGTACACTCTATCGAGAATGACTTACACTTTCAAAATTCACTTTATATTTATTATTATTATTATTATTTTTTATAATATATGTATGTATACATTCAATTTTAAAATTTAAATAATAATAATAATAATAATTATGATTGAATCATGTGATTTGGAATATGAATTTAAAAGTTGGAAATGTATCATGAATAATGATGGGAGGTGAGGAGTTATGAAGTTCAATTATATTTAATGTGTAAAATTAAAAAAATCAAATTTTAAGTTAGGAAGGTACATAATTGTTAAATTATATGTATAAGTTTGAAGTTTTGATTATTAGAATTAATTTATAAACAACATATTTTTAATTTTATTTATACTCGAACATTTAAGTTGACTAGAGTTAATTTCAATTTAATATTTTTAGTTTTATTATTATTAATTTTAAGATTTATGATGTAACTTCCTAACTCATATGTCTAAGCTTTGGAGTTTTTTATTATTATTAGAATTAGTTTATGTGAAGTTTGGAGTTTTGATTATTAGAATTAGTTTATGAATAGTATTTTATTTTAATATAAAGGGTTTAAGTTGGTTTGTTAAAGTTAATTTTAATTTCAATTTAATTTTATTAATTTTAACTTTCATTTTTTTCATGAATGATTCTAATCACCTCGTTTCACTTAGTGAAAAGATTTAGATGAGAACGAAAAGCGAGGAAGGAAAATGTTAATTTTGGATAAGGGTTTTTAATACAATTTTGCCTAATTTATTATATTATTTTGTAATTTTTTTTATATTGATATTTGTTTTTATTTTTTATTTATTTATTTTTATTTTTTTATTATTATCTTTTCACTTAGTGAAAAGATTTAGATGAGAACGAAAAGCGAGGAAGGAAAATGTTAATTTTGGATAAGGGTTTTTAATACAATTTTGCCTAATTTATTATATTAATTTGTAATTTTTTTTTATCGTTATTTGTTTTTAGTTTGTTTTATTTATTATTATTATTATATTTTTTTTTTATGTGTGATTTAAAGGTTTTACATTTTTTTTATAAGTTAATGATGGATTTGTTAAGGCAATAATAAACATGGATATCAAATGAAGGGAAAGTTTTGTCAATCAAGGGGTGCATTTTGCATGTTTGAAGGGGTTTTCAACTCCTTTTATTTATAAGTTAGATTTCTCTAAAATGTGTGGTGTTCCTCGTTGGTATGGATGAACTAGTACTCCACTTTCTTCAAGGTGCATAGGTGCTTGTTGACCAAAATTTGGTCATCTAGATTTTTCTGCTCCTTGGATTCATAAAAGTCTTGATATCAAAAGAAGACATTCTTGAACTTTTATAAGTTCATTCTGCAACGCTCAGTCTCAACTTCATCATCGTTGGAAAGATGAGACGATGAAGAGAACATAAGAAGTGGTTTACATGGCTAAAATGTTGGTTTTCACTTCCAGAAAATTAAATTACAGTCATCCTCTTTTAATGGAAAATTAATTAAATTTTAAAAATAAAAGTTTAATTAAAACTTTTATTAAAAAATGAGAGAGACCCATTTTCAATATACTTATATTTATGAAGTGAGTTCATTAATGAGGAATTAATTAAAGGGAATGTTTCAAGAAGAAACTTGTACGAGAATTTCTAGAAGGGAGAAACCCTAACTACTAAAGTAGTTAGAAAATCTCTTCTTAAAAAGAGAAGAGAGGCTTCATCAAGGGTTCCAAGAATCAATATTATGAAAGGGGCATGGCAGAAGATCAGAGGAAGAAGAAGGTACAACCATGGATACACAATCAATCTTCTGATCAAAAGAAAGAAATATCCATCTTCTCCATTCTTTCTATTCTTCTACACCACTTCTCATAGCTTTATGCTTGAATCTCAGAGTTGGGCACATGGATGGGTTGTTGAGAGTTTTTCTTGTTATATTCTTCTACATAATTTTCTTATATGATCATGGAGTATTTGTACCACACACATGGATGTCAACATTTTGGTAATGAAAAACATTTCTCATGAATGAACTCCACAAAGAATTGCTTCGAGGTTGATCTTGACTGTATCTTGTAACTTTGAGTTTTAAGTATGAGATATTTGAGGTTGACCTATCGATTTCTCTTTTATTACTATACAATACTCTATTAAAATTCTTTGAGATGATCAAATCATTCTCTCCTATTTCTCATGAAGAAGATATGGATGTGTTTATATACTATTAAGAAGATTGTGTGTGATGTTGATCACAATTTAATTCTGATGTTGAAGCCCTCCTTCAATCTTTTCTCATTGTAAAAATACTTTTGTTGCACATAAATATCATATTGGGTTACTGAAGAACCATTTTCATATAAATCCAAGCAATAAAGATTTGGGGTTTGCTTCCTAGCACTCTCCTTAATCAAAGATATTCAAAGATATATTTTTTAGCCAAAGAGGAGAACCAACTCTCTAAAAACGAAGGGGGACTAATGTTCTCATGAGGTTGTCGTTTCGGTCCTGATGAATTCAAGCCTAAAAAATGCTCTACTTTGGTTAGGGTACATTAGTTCTCTACTTTGGTCAATGTGCATAACTACTCTACTTGGTTAGAATACATCAGTGCTCCAATTTAACTTGGAATGTTATAATGCATAAAAAAACTCCAATTCTCATACTATATTAGCACTTGCACAATACCCCAGATGACGTGAAACTTGGATTCCAAGTCATGATTACCTGATCGCACACGACCCTCCCCCGATCGCTTCGTTTGGCACATTGGCTCTTGACTTGCCAACTCCAGCGATCGTCCCTAAAACTGGCCTCCACCATGTGCGTCGTCTGTGCGAGTTTAATGGCTCTCCCACTCCTACCAGGTCTTAACACCATCAAATTCACCAAGAAGACACCTTACTTTGTTATTCCTCCTGCTCTGCAATCTCTCTGCTTTTGTTTCTCCATTCGCCACTCCCGCCTGGCTACACGTCTCTCTTCTCAATCGTGAGGGTCTCCCTCACCTCTTCCATCCTCAACCTTCGTCTCCACCGATTTTTACTCAAGCCTAGAGAGCGCGCAAGATCACTTAGAGCTGGCTCACACTATGTTTTGGGTGGTCGCACCCCCTACACTCGCTGCCAACCTGGTCTGTGTTGTGTTTGTCCTTGCCACTCCTCGTTGATGCTCAAAAGTGCAACATAGGGTACCTACTTGCAAATGGTTGCAAACGCCTTATGACTTATTATTTAACTATATTTAATAATATACTAATAGGTGGGACCCCTGGTGAAACTTGCGTGACTATGATGAAGAAACAAGAGTTATGTTTTACATGCTTATGAGTTGGTTGAGATGAGCCCTACATTTATTTGCATTTAAAATATACATCGAAATGATTAATCAAATATGATGATAAAGGCGTTTCGATTTAAAAGGGAATGGTCTTGTTTTTATATGACATTCACAAGTATTATTATGTTACATTTATTTTGAGACAAGACCTAAACTCCATGCTTAATTTATATGTGTGATGTGGTGACTTCATACCACAAGGATACATGCATTGTTTGAATTGGAAGCCATGTTGGAATATGTTATCCACAACAAAATATTTGAGTTATGTCACATTGGAGTTTATAAACAATTGTTGTGCGCATTGGTTTAATGGCAAGACTAGTTGTATCCCTAGAAAATTGTTATATGTGAACTAGGGATAGCCACAATAGTTGGTGCATTGTTAAATTGGAACGTATGGAGACTTTGGTATAGTTGGATGCATTAATCGGATTGAATGTTAAAGGGTGATGAACACTATAGTGGGTTTGGCTCGTACTAGCCATGAATGGAAGTGGGAAGGGAGAAGCGACGTGCAGTAAATGCATATCACTCAAACTCAGCTTGAGCCCACCACCCTAGTCATTCTTGCATTTTTCTCTGTTGGTTGGTGTTGCTCCGATTTGCTCGATCGTGGAGGAGGTATACAAGATGGTCTTTTCTGCTTAGGCAATCTTTTGCACATGTATGGGGTTTTCTACTCTGCCATCCATGAACAATTGATTTTCTATTTAAGTCAACAATTGGCTCTTGTTTTCTCATGGTATGTGTATTTCCAAAGCTGTTAAAATGAATTCGACTGTGTGTTGGTTTATTTTCGAGTTTTTTTTTCCTATGGTGGTTGTTGTGAGACCATTGGCATTAAAAGAGTTGTGGGTGCCTTTTACTAGTGTAGCTATTCTCAGTTTTTCTATGAAAAGAATGTGGTTGGGGACTCCCAGGCCTGTTTTGCCTTTGGTCCCTTGTTTTGGGTTTTCTTCCCTGTTCGAAAATGGGTTCTCTCTACCTCTTACCTGTGTGTTTTTGTGGACACTCTTCCGGTATGTTAAGATTATTGGTCTTCGTGGCTAATACGCTCGCGCATAGTCTCGATTCTATGAGTATTAATGTGGAGTATTGCGAGGAGAGTAATACTGTTTCGTTCTCTTTTTTGTCCAAACCTTTAGGTTTTCAACCCACTTTCATCTGCCACCTACTGTCCACTGTTGCATTGAACCCTATGCATTATCGTGGAAGTGTTGCTTACTCAAAATTCGATGGAAAGCACTGATTCGTTCTCTTTTGTTTGGGCACGGGTTTTGATTGGTCATTTTCTATGCAAGTATGAGGAAGTATTGGACTCACTTATTCGATTGAACTTATGATTTGTCCATATGAAGTTAAGAAGTCGATAGAAATGTGCGAATTATTGTTATAATGTAAACTTGCCATGTTTTATTGTAATTACAAAAGACACATGTTTACAAGTTATGCGATGCTTGAATGAAGTCTGCGAACCAGAATGAAATAGGATGATGAAGTTTGATGAAAGGTGGTTCGATTAAAATAATGGTTATATACAAGGATTGATTTGGGGCACTTCATAGGACCCTGTGGGTTTTGAGGACTTTGTTGATTATGTTATTATGGTTGTAGCCTGTCCACTTTGAGGCTGTTGTTGTATTTTCTGTGGTGATTATGATGTTATTCATTTTTCAATTCTTTTATGTACATGCAATATTGTTATTATGGTTTATTTTAGTTCTGGGTAATTGGTTACTGTGTAATACAATTCCGAGGCAAGTGAGCATTTTTGTGAAACAAGCATCAGTTTTGGGTTGTTTTTTTGGAAACAAAGTATTGTTTAAATTTTAAAATTTTGAAAAGTAAGAAAGTTTGATTGCAGATTGATATCAGAGATGGCATGGTTGATGTATCATTTGAACAATATCCATGAGATACCCCCCCCCCCCCCCCCCCAATTCTACCATTTTTCACTAATTACACCCCCTTCACGATCCCAATTTCACTTATTCATTCCCTGTTCTATGATATTTGTTTTGAAGAGGGGTTTGTGTGGAAATAAAAGAAAGTTGATAGTGGAAAGGGTTGAGGATTTATGTTCTCGATATTTTTAAATACACATTTGATTGTTTTATTAATTGTTTGAACAATATTCGTATATTAATTCCCCTCCATGATAACATTTTTCGCTAAATACAAGCCCTTCATATTTCCCATGAACCCTATCAATTCCTTGTTCATGTGACAATTAATGAATGACATGTTATGGCTGTATTGCATATGTCTCGTAGTAAATTATAGAGCCAACTATTCATTTATGTAAGTAGAGTTTCATGTATGGTTTACTAAGAACTTCATGACTGTCAAATTGTTTCTACAAGATGAGTTTTTTCAGTAGAGGTAGCAATGGTCAAAACAACAGAGGCAAGGGAAATTGGAATTGAGGTCATAAAAGGCATATATTTTCTATTCATTTTGACGCTAACCCGCAAGAGTTAAACCAGTTGTTTCAAGCCGGGTTCTTTAATTGGGTTGGCCATGGGATATTGCACCCTCGACCAGAGAGACCCCCTTTCCAGCCTCCTCATAATTTTCTCGTCATTCCCATTCCTCCACATGTGTCTTTGCAATAATTTTTACTCATGCCCATAGAGCGCGCAAGATCACTTAGAGCTGGCTCACACTCTGTTTTGGGCGGACGCACCCCCTACACTCACTGCCAACCTGGTCTGTGTTGTGTTTGTCCTTGACACTCCTTGTTGATGCTCAAAAGCGCAACATAGGGTACCTACTTGCAAATGGTTGCAAACAACTTATGACTTATTATTTAACTATATTTAATAATATACTAATAGGTGGGACCCCTGGTGAAACTTGCGTAACTATGACGAAGAAACACGAGTTATGTTTTACATGCTTATGAGTTGGCTGAGATGAACCCTACATTTATTTGCATTTAAAATATACATTGAAATGATTAATCAAATATGATGATAAAGGCAATTTGATTTAAAAGGGAATGGTCTTGTTTTTATATGACATTCAAAAGTATTATTATGTTACATTTATTTTGAGACATGACCTAAACTCCATGCTTAATTTATATGTGTGATGTGGTGACTTCATACCACAAGGGTACATGCATTGTTTGATTGGAAGCCATGTTGGAATATATTATCCACAAAAAAATATTTGAGTTATGTCACATTGGAGTTTATAAACAATTGTTGTGCGCATTGGTTTAATGGCAAGACTGGTTGTGTCCCTAGCAAATTGTTATATGTGAACTAGGGATAGCCACAATAGTTTGCACATTGTTAAATTGGAACATATGGAGACTTTGGTATAGTTGGATGCATTAATCAAATTGAATGTTAAAGGGTGATGAACTCTATAGTGGGTTTGGCTCGTACTAGCCATGAATGGAAGTGGGAATGGAGAAGCGATGTACAATAAATGCACATCACTCAAACTCTTCTCGAGCCCGCCACCCTAGTCATTTTTTCAGTTTGATATGTTGGTTGGTATTGCTCCGATTTGCTCGATCGTGGAGGAGGTACACAAGCTGGTCTTTTCTGCTTAGGCAATATTTTGCACATGTATGGGGTTTTCTTACTCTGCCATCAATGAACAATTGATCTGCTATTTAAGTAAATAGTTGGCTCTTGTTTGCTCATGGTCTGCGTATTTCCAAAGTTGTTCAAATGAATTCAACTGTGTGTTGGTTTATTTTCAAGTTTTTTTTCCTAGGGTGGTTGTTGTGACACCATTGGAATTAAAAGAGTCGTGGGTGCCTTTTACTGGTGTAGCTATTCTCAGTTTTGCTATGAAAAGAATGTGGTTGGGGACTCCTAGGCTTGTTTTGCCTTTCGTCCCTTATTTTGGGTTTTCTTCCCTGTTCGAAAATGGGTTCTCTCTGCCTCTTACTTGTGTGTTTTTGTGGACACTCTTCTGGTATGTTAAGATTGTTGGTCTTCATGGCTAATACGCTCGCGCATAGTCCTGACTCTGTGAGTATTAATGTGGAGTATTGTGAGGAGAGTAATACTGTTTCGTGCTCTTTTTTGGCCAAACCCTTAGGTTGTCATCCTACTTTCATCTGCCACCTAATGTCCAATGCTGCATTGAACCCTATGTATTATCGTGGAAGTGTTGGTTACTCAAAATTCGATGGAAAGCACTGTTTCGTGCTCTTTTGTTTGGGCATGGGTTTTGATTGGTCATTTGCTATGCAAGTATGAGGAAGTATTGGACTCACTTATTCGCTTGAAGTTACATTTTGTCCATATGAAGTTAAGAAGTCGATAGAAATGTGCGAATTATTGTTATAATGTAAACTTGCCATGTTTTATTGTAATTACAAAAGACACCTGTTTACATGTTATGCGATGCTTGAATGAAGTCTGTGAACCAGAATGAAATAGGATGACGAAGTTTGATGAAAGGTGGTTCGATTAAAATAATGGTTATATACAAGGATTGATTTGGGGCACTTCACAGGACCCTGTGGGTTTTGAGGACTTTGTTGATTTTGTTATTATGGTTGTAGCCTGTCCACTTCGAGGCTATTGTTGTATTTCCTGTGGTGATTATGATGCTTTCATTTTCCACCTACTGTCCACTGTTGCATTGAACCCTATGCATTATCATGGAAGTGTTGGTTACTCAAAATTCGATGGAAAGCACTGTTTCGTGCTCTTTTGTTTGGGCACGGGTTTTGATTGGTCATTTTCTATGCAAGTATGAGGAAGTATTGGACTCACTTATTCGATTGAACTTATGATTTGTCCATATGAAGTTAAGAAGTCAATAGAAATGTGCGAATTATTGTTATAATGTAAACTTGCCATGTTTTATTGTAATTACAAAAGACACCTGTTTACATGTTATGTGATGCTTGAATGAAGTCTGTGAACCAGAATGAAATAGGATGACGAAGTTTGATGAAAGGTGGTTCGATTAAAATAATGGTTATATACAAGGATTGATTTGGGGCACTTCACAGGACCCTGTGGGTTTTGAGGAATTTGTTGATTTTGTTATTCTGGTTGTAGCCTGTCCACTTCGAGTCTGTTGTTGTATTTCCTGTGGTGATTATGATGCTGTTCATTTTTCAATTATGTTATGTACATGCAGTATTTTATTTTTTTTTAAGTAAAAAAGGATAGGACCTGTTATATTATCATTATCAAGTTACAAGGACTATTTACGAAGCCATCTGTCCCCCCTAAACAGGAAACCGAGACAGCTGGGCATCCTGTGCCATGTGTTTCCCAGTAAACAAAATTAACAGAGTTCCGTCCTGCCCGAAGGAAACCAGGACTGCCACCCATTAAGTTTAAACTGTATGCCATAAACTAGTTACAAAATAACTAAGATCTAACTGGGCCAAAGCCTGGTTCGGAAATAGAAAAAGAGAATTTCTAACCAAGAACATCATTGAACCTCTTAGCCGGTGCACTCGTCCTCGTCCCCGTTCTTTCACCATCTTGTTGGAAGCGCGTAGGCCTGCACACACATTGGGCATTGCCGTTTTGGAAGAGTTATGGAATGAGCCGCGAACAACATGTCGAGCCGTTGATCAATTTGGGCGAGGCGAAAGACCTGGTCATCCAACAGACTCCTCAGATTGAAGATGAGAGTGAGGTACCCCGAGTCAGTGAAGAGTTGTTGGTTCTGCTAGTGACTGTCGACGAAGGCTAGGGGAATAGGCCCTGTTTCTCCCTCACTTGCATGTGCCAGTTGGTTGGAAAGCTGGGTCGCCACCTCCATAGGTGCACCAGGGGGTGAGTCTCTGATTCCCTGGGTGCGGGACGATGTCTCTTCTTCTACATAGCAAGTGGTGAAATTCGCAGCTGGGCTATTGGCTCTGGGACCAAGTGGCTTTCCCGAAGGTGGAAGCTTGTCGTCTGAGCCAAAATCTGTGGGTGGATTCCAATTGTCTGGGACTGTGAATAGAGGGAGCTTGGGATAGCTTTGCATGGCATCTTCCAAGGTAATCTGTTCCACGTATGCCATTGGAGGCGTTCATGTTTTCTTACGCCTTCGGAGGGATGCCATGGCTAGTGCCTGCTCAAATTTCTTCTGTCTTTGGCGTCGAGATTCGGCCATGTACCAAGCGGCGCCCCTGCGTGGCTTACCTCTTGCTCTGGGCATGGTGGAGACCCTGGAGATGACCAGGGTTCCTTGCGCATGGAAGGATCTGCTCCAGAGCTTCGATGGGATCCCAAACTGCTGCTCCGGTGGAATGAACTCTGCATTCGACGTTGCGATGGGCGAATGTCGCTCTGTTCTGTCAAGGTGAGTGATAAGGAAGAGGGAAACCACGATCGCCATAGCCATTAAGGCAAGCTGCTGAGTGCGCTGGTGCACTGTACCGATCAATTGCGTGAAGGGGCTCATCGCCTGGGTGTGGCTACACATATTCATACTCGGTTAATGACTGAAGGGATGGTCGCCGGTGGATGCATTAATGCTGCGTCCCGGCGTTGTCCCACATGGCTCCGGTTTGCGACGTGGAACCCCATCCGGGGGGTTATCTACATGTAGTATTGCTATTATGGTTATTTTTATTTCAAGGCAATTGGTTAATGTGTAATAAAATTCTGAGGCAAGTGAGAATTTTTGTGAAGCAAGCATCAGTTTTGGGTTGTTTTTTTGGAAACAAAGTATTGTTTAAATTTTAAAATTTTCAAAAGTAAGAAAGTTTGATTGCAGATTGATATCAGAGATGGCATGGTTGATGTATTATTTGAACAATATCCATGAGATACCGCAACCCCCCCCCCCAAGTCTACCATTTTTCTCTAATTACACCCCCTTCACGATCCCGATTTCACTTATTCATTCCCTGTTCTATGATATTTGTTTTGAAGAGGGGTTTGCGTGGAAATAAAAGAAAGTTGACAGTGGCAAGGGTTGAGGATTTATGTTCTTGATATTTTTAAATACACATTTGATTGTTTTATTAATTGTTTGAACACTATTTGTATATTAATTCCCCTCCATGATATCAATTTTCGCTAAATACAAGCCCTTCATATTTCCCATGAACCCTATCAATTCCCTGTTCATGTGACAATTAATGAATGACATGTTATGGATGGATTGCATATGTCTCATAGTAAATTATTGAGCCAACTATTGATTTATGTAAGTAGAGTTTCATGTATGGTTTACTAAGAACTTCATGACTGTCAAATTGTTGCTACAAGATGAGTTTTTTCAGTAGAGGCAATAATGGTAAAAATAACAGAGGCAGGGGAAATTGGAATTGAGGTCATAGAAGGCCTATGTTTTCTATTCATTTTGACGCTAACCCGCAAGAGTTAAACAAGTTGTTTCAAGCTGGGTTCTTTAATTGGGTTGGCCATGGGATATTTCACCCTCGACCAATGAGATCCCCTTTCCAGCCTCCTCATAATTTTCTCGTCATTCCCGTTCCTCCACATGTGTCTTTGCAATAATTTTTACTCATGCCTAGAGAGTGCGCAAGATCACTTAGAGCTGGATCACACACTGTTTTGGGTGGTCGCACCCCCTACACTCGCTACCAACGTGGTCTGTGTTGTGTTTGTCCTTGCCACTCCCCGTTAATGCTCAAAAGCGCAACATAGGGTACCTACTTGCAAATGGTTGCAAATGCCTTATGACTTATTATTTAACTATATTTAATAATATACTAATAGGTGGGACCCCTGGTGAAACGTGCATGACTATGACGAATAAACACGAGTTATGTTTTACATGCTTATGAGTTGGCTGAGATGAGCCCTACATTTATTTGCATTTAACATATACATCAAAATGATTAATCAAATATGATGATAAAGGCGATTTGATTTAAAAGGGAATGGTCTTGTTTTTATATGACATTCACAAGTATTATTATGTTACATTTATTTTAAGACAGGACCTAAACTCCATGCTTAATTTATATGTGTGATGTGGTGACTTCATACCACAAGGGTACATGCGTTGTTTGAATTGGAAGCCATGTTGGAATATGTTATCCACAACAAAATATTTGAGTTACGTCACATTGGAGTTTATAAACAATTGTTGTGCGCATTGGTTTAATGGCAAGACTAGTTGTATCCCTAGAAAGTTGTTATATGTGAACTAGGGATAGCCACAATAATTGGCTCATTGTTAAATTGGAACGTATGGAGACTTTGGTATAGTTGGATGCATTAATCGAATTGAATGTTAAAGGGTGATGAAATATATAGTGGGTTTGGTTCATACTAGCCATGAATGGAAGTGGGAAGGGAGAAGCGACGTGCAGTAAATGCACATAACTCAAACTCAGCTCGAGCCCGCCACCCTAGTCATTCTTGCATTTTGCTCTGTTGGTTGGTATTGCTTCGATTTCCTCGATCGTGGAGGAGGTATACAAGTTGGTATTTTCTGCTTAGGCAATCTTTTGCACATGTATGGGGTTTTCTTACTCTGCCATCAATGAAAAATTGATCTGCTATTTAAGTCAATAGTTGGCTCTTGTTTGCTCATGGTCTGTGTATTTCCAAAGATGTTAAAATGAATTCAACTGTGTGTTGGTTGATTTTCAAGTTTTTTTTCCTATGGTGGTTGTTGTGAGACCATTGGCATTAAAAGAGTCGTGGGTGCCTTCTACTGGTGTAGCTATTCTCAGTTTTGCTATGAAAAGAATGTGGTTGGGGACTCCCGGGCCTGTTTTGACTTTGGTCCCTTGTTTTGGGTTTTCTTCCCTGTTCGAAAATGGGTTCTCTCTGCCTCTTACCTATGTGTTTTTGTGGACACTCTTCTGGTATGTTAAGATTGTTGGTCTTCGTGGCTAATACGCTCACGGATAGTCCTGACTCTGTGAGTATTAATGTGGATTATTGTGAGGAGAGTAATACTGTTTCGTGCTCTTTTTTGGCCAAACCCTTAGGTTGTCAGCCTGCTTTCATCTACCACCTACTGTCCACTGCTGCATTGAACCCTATGTATTATCGTGGAAGTGTTGGTTACTCAAAATTCGATGGAAAGCACTGTTTCGTGCTCTTTTTTTTGGGCACGAGTTTTGATTGGTCATTTTCTATGCAAGTATGAGGAAGTATTGGACTCACTTATTCGCTTGAAGTTACATTTTGTCCATATGAAGTTAAGAAGTCGATAGAAATGTGTGAATTATTGTTATAATGTAAACTTGCCATGTTTTATTGTAATTACAAAAGACACCTGTTTACATGTTATGCGATGCTTGAATGAAGTCTGTGAACCAGAATGAAATAGGATGACGAAGTTTGATGAAAGGTGGTTCGATTAAAATAATGGTTATATACAAGGATTGATTTGGGGCACTTCACAGGACCCTGTGGGTTTTGAGGACTTTGTTGATTTTGTTATTATGGTTGTAGCCTGTCCACTTCGAGGCTATTGTTGTATTTCTTGTGGTGATTATGATGCTGTTTATTTTTCAATTCTGTTATGTACAAGCAATATTGTCATTATGGTTATTTTTAGTTCTGGTCAATTGGTTACTGTGTAATACAATTCTGAGGCAAGTGAGCATTTTTGTGAAGCAAGCATCAGTTTTGGGTTGTTTTTTTGGAAACAAAGTATTGTTTAAATTTTAAAATTTTGAAAAGTAAGAAAGTTTGATTGCAGATTCATATCATAGATGGCATGTTTGATGTATCATTTGAAAAATATCCATGAGATAACCCCCCCTCCCCCCCTCCCCCCCACCATTCTACCATTTTTCTCTAATTACACGCCCTTCACAATCCCAATTTCACTTATTCATTCCCTGTTCTATGATATTTGTTTTGAAGAGGGGTTTGTCTCGAAATAAAAGAAATTTGATAGTGGCAAGGGTTGAGGATTTATGTTCTCGATATTTTTAAATACACATTTGAATGTTTTATTAATTGTTTGAACAATATTCATATATTAATTCCCCTCCATGATATCATTTTTCGCTAAATACAAGCCCTTCATATTTCCCATGAACCCTATCAATTCCTTGTTCACGTGACAATTAATGAATGACATGTTATGGATGGATTGCATATGACCGTAGTAAATTATAGAGCCAACTATTGATTTATGTAAGTAGAGTTTCATGTTTGGTTTACTAATAACTTCATGACTGTCAAATTGTTGCGACAAGATGAGTTTTTTTAGTAGAGGCAACAATGGTCAAAATAACAGAGGTAGGGGAAATTGGAATCGAGGTCATAGAAGGCCTATATTTTCTATTCATTTCGACGATAACCCAGAAGATTTAAATCAGTTGTTTCAAGCCGGGCTCTTTAATTGGCCATGGGATATTGCACCCTCGACCAGAGAGACCCCCTTTCTAGCCTCCTCATAATTTTCCCGTCATTCCCATTCCTCCACATGTGTCTTTACAATAATTTTTACTCATGCCCAGAGAGCGTGCAAGATCACTTAGAGCTAGCTCACACTCTGTTTTGGGCGGTCGCACCCCCTACACTCGCTGCCAACCTGGTTTGTGTTGTGTTTGTCCTTGCCATTCCCCATTGATGCTCAAAAGCACAACATAGGGTACCTACTTGCAAATGGTTGCAAACGCCTTATGACTTATTATTTAACTATATTTAATAACATACTAATAGGTGGGACCCCTGGTGAAACTTGCGTGACTATGACGAAGAAACAAGATTTATGTTTTACATGCTTATGAGTTGGCTGAGATGAGCCCTACATTTATTTGCATTTAAAATACACATTGAAATGATTAATCAAATATGATGATAAAGACGATTTGATTTAAAAGGGAATGGTCTTGTTTTTATATGACATTCACAAGTATTACTATGTTACATTTATTTTGAGACAGGATCTAAACTCCATGCTTAATTTTTATGTGTGATGTGGTGACTTCATACCACAAGGGTACATGCATTGTTTGAATTGGAAGCCATGTTGGAATATGTTATCCACACAAAACTATTTGAGTTATGTCACATTGGAGTTTATAAACAATTGTTGTGCGCATTGGTTTAATGGTAAGACTGGTTGTATCCCTAGCAAATTATTATATGTGAACTAGAGATAGCCATAATAGTTGGCGCATTGTTAAATTGGAACATATGGAGACTTTGGTATAGTTGGATGCATTAATCGAATTGAATGTTAAAGGGTGATGAACTCTATAGTGGGTTTGGCTCGTACTAGCCATGAATGGAAGTGGGAAGGGAGAAGCGACGTGCAGTAAATGCACATCACTCAAACTCATCTCGAGCTCGCCACCCTAGTCATTCTTGCATTTTTCTCTATTGGTTGGTGTTGCTCCAATTTGCTCGATCGTGGAGGAGGTATACAAGCTGGTCTTTTCTGCTTAGGCAATCTTTTTCACATGTATGGGGTTTTCTTACTCTACCATCCATGAACAATTGATCTTCTATTTAAGTCAATAGTTGGCTCTTGTTTTCTCATGGTCTGTGTATTTCCAAAGTTGTTAAAATGAATTCGACTGTGTGTTGGTTGATTTTCAAGTTTTTTTTTCCTATGGTGGTTGTTGTGAGACCATTGGCATTAAAAGAGTCGTGGGTGCCTTTTACTGGTGTAGCTATTCTCAGTTTTTCTATGAAAAGAATGTGGTTGGGGTCTCCCAGGCCTATTTTGCCTTTGGTCCCTTGTTTTGGGTTTTCTTCCCTGTTCGAAATTGGGTTCTCTATGCCTCTTACCTATGTTTTTTTGTGGACACTCTTCTGGTATGTTAAGATTGTTGGTCTTCATTTCTAATACGCTCGTGCATAGTGCCGACTCTGAGAGTATTAATGTGGAGTATTGTGGGGAGAGTAATACTATTTTGTGATCTTTTTTGGCCAAACCTTTAGGTTGTCAACCCGCTTTCATCTCCCACCCACTGTCCACTATTGCATTGAACCCTATGCAATATCGTGGAAGTGTTTCTTACTCAGAATTTGATGGAAAGCACTGTTTCGTGCTCTTTCGTTTGGGCTCAGGTTTTGATTGGTCATTTGTTATGCAAGTATGAGGAAGTATTGGACTCACTTATTCTCTTGAAGTTACATTTTTTCCATATGAAGTTATGAAGTTGATAGAAATGTGTGAATTATTGTTATAATGTAAACTTGCCATGTTTTATTGTAATTACAAAAGACACCTGTTTACAAGTTATGCGATGCTTGAATGAAGTCTGCGAACCAGAAAGAAATAGGATGATTAAGTTTGATGAAAGGTGGTTCGATTAAAATAATGGTTATATAGAAGGATTGATTTGGGGCACTTCACAGGACCCTATGGGTTTTGAGGACTTTGTTGGTTTTGTTATTATGGTTGTAGCCTATCCACTTCGAGGCTGTTGTTGTATTTCCTGTGGTGATTATGATGCTGTTCATTTTTCAATTATGTTATTTACAGGTAGTATTGTTATTATGGTTATTTTTAGTTTTGGGCAATTGGTTACTGTGTAATACAATTCTGAGGCAAGTGAGCATTTTTGTGAAGCAAGCATCAAATTTGGGTTGTTTTTTTGGAACCAAAGTATTGTTTAAATTTTAAAATTTTGAACAGTAAGAAAGTTTGATTACAGATTGATATCATAGATGGCATGGTTGATGTATCATTTGAACAATATCCATGAGATACCCCCCCACCCCCATTCTACCATTTTTCGCTAATTACACCCCCTTCACGATCCCAATTTCACTTATTCATTCCCTGTTCTATGATATTTGTTTTGAAGAGGGGTCTGTGTGGAAATAAAAGAAATTTGATAGTGGCAAGGGTTGAGGATTTATGTTCTCGATATTTTTAAATACACATTTGATTGTTTTATTAATTGTTTGAACAATATTCGTATATTAATTCCCCTCCATGATATCATTTTTCGCTAAATACAAGCCCTTCATATTTCCCATGAACCCTATCAATTCCTTGTTTATGTGACAATTAATGAATGACATGTTATGGATGTATTGCATATGTCTCGTAGTAAATTCTACAGCCAACTATTGATTTATGTAAGTAGAGTTTCATGTATGGTTTACTGAGAACTTCATGACTGTCAAATTGTTGCTCCAAGATGAGTTTTTTCAGTAGAGGCACTAATTCGATGGAAAGCACTGTTTCGTGCTCTTTTGTTTGGGCACGGATTTTGATTGGTCATTTGCTATGCAAGTATGAGGAAGTATTGGACTCACTTATTCGCTTGAAGTTACAGTTTTTCCATACGAAGTTAAGAAGTCGATAGAAATGTGCAAATTATTGTTATAATGTAAACTTGCCATGTTTTATTGTAATTACAAAAGACACCTGTTTACAAGTTATGCGATGCTTGAATAAAGTCTGGGAACCAGAATGAAATAGGATGATGAAATTTGAGGAAAGGTGGTTTGATTAAAATAATGGTTATATACAAGGATTGATTTGGGGCACTTCACAAGACCCTGTGGGTTTTTAGGACTCTTTTGATTTTGTTATTATGGTTGTAGCCTGTCCACTTCGAGGCTGTTGTTGTATTTCCGGTGGTGATTATGATGTTGTTCATTTTTCAATTCTGTTATGTACAAGCAATATTGTTATTATGGTTATTTTTATTTCTGGGAAATTGGTTACTGTGTAATACAATTCTGAGGCAAGTGAGCATTTTTGTGAAGCAAGCATCAGTTTTGGGTTGTTTTTTTGGAAACAAAGTAATTTTAAAATTTTGAATAGTAAGAAAGTTTGATTGCAAATTGATATCGGAGATGACATGGTTGATGTATCATTTGAACAATATCCATGAGATACCCTCCCCCCTCCCCCCATTCTACCATTTTTCGCTAATTACACCCCCTTCACGATCAAAATTTCACTAATTCATTCCCTGTTCTATGATATTTGTTTTGAAGAGGGGTCTGTGTGGAAATAAAAGAAAGTTGATAGTGGCAAGGGATGAGGATTTATGTTATTGATATTTTTAAATACACATTTGATTGTTCTATTAATTGTTTGAATAATATTCGTATATTAATTCCCCTCCATGATATCATTTTTCACTAAATACAAGCCCTTCATATTTACCATGAACCCTATCAATTCCTTGTTCACGTGACACTTAATGAATGACATGTTATGGATGGATTGCACATGTCTCATAGTAAATTCTAGAGCCAATTATTGATTTATGCAAGTAGAGTTTCATGTATGGTTTACTAAGAACTTCATGACTGTCAAATTGTTGCTACAAGATGAGTTTTTTCAGTAGAGGCAACAATGGTCAAAATGACAGAGGCAGGGGAAATTGGAATCGAGGTCATAAAAGGCCTATATTTTCTATTCATTTTAATGCTAACCCGCAAGAGTCAAACCAGTTGTTTCAAGCTAGGTTCTTTAATTGGGTCAGCCATGGGATATTTCACCCTCGACTAGAGAGACCCCCTTTCCATCCTCCTCATAATTTTCATGTCATTCCCATTCCTCCACATGTGTCTCTACAGTTCGAAGTCCCTGCAAATGATGGTTGACAAGAAATTATCCACCATCCTGTCTCCCACCTCTGTGGATGGCCCAATGTGTCATTGCCGTTACCACCACTAATTAACTCCAATGTTCAAATTGCTCTTGTTGTTTCTCCAGTACAATCCTTGCACGCTAGCAAGAGACTAAAAACTGACATTCTGCAACCTGTGAAGACAAAGGAAAAGCAACAACCTCCCCCTCTAGTCCATCCACTGACTCCTCTAAATCCATGTCTTCCCGCCTCGACCTCAAGGATGACTGCTCCCATGTGATCAGTGAAATATAACCTCAAAGGTCTAACCAACCAAAGGCCACTCAAGAGAAGTCAGTTAGGGACAAGAGTGAGAAGAGAAAATATGCCTCGCAAAGCAACAAATATGGGTTCTAATTTTTTTTTTTTATGATTTTCAATGATGAGGATAGCGTTTAATGGTTTTCAATATGTTTTGGACATCAAGCCTTATTTTTTGGATAATGTAAATACATTATTTTTGGGATATGATATAAATTATGGCTGATATTTAATATTCAGTTTAAGTGATATCCATAGGAGTTACAAGGGTGTTATATAGTCTAAACGATTATTTTTTTTATACTTTGCATTTGATGATAACAAGAAGAAATGATGGGAGTCACAAGGGGTCCCACCTATTTAGTAATTATTAATTAAGACCCTTATTTATATATTTTTATTATTTATTTCTCCTAGACTAATTTGTTAAGTCAATTTGAATTAACTAAAGAAAGTAGTTGAACTACTCCAATTGATTGGGAAAGAATAAAAGCTCAATTGGATGAAGAGACAAGGGGAGAATAGAAGGAGAGAAAGACAAGACTAAGGTTTTCTCTTTAGTTAAATGAGATAGTTTCAATTTTAATTCATTTCTAAGTTTTCTCGAAAGCCTAATCCTCTTGTTGACAACAGGGTCTCATTGTAGACAATAAGGTTCAGTACTGGATTATACTTTTAAACCGCTTTTTTTAGAGGTGTTGATTCATCCTTGATAGTCTGTGTATTCTTGTCTGTTTGTGAATTAATTTTCATGGTTGATAAAGAATATCTTGTAGATTCAAAATGGCAGCAGTTTGTGGCAAGCTGATCCAGATCATTGATTTCAGTTTTATTTTACCGTCAGAGTCTTTTTGTATGGTGCCCATCGAAGATATATAAATTTGACTTTGGTCCATACACTCACAGGGGTTACTAAAGAGAAATACACTTTTGGTATCTCAGAATGAAATAAAATTAGATTGTTGTTCTGTCTCATACTTGTGTTTTCATGACTTGGTATCTCTTTTGGATTTTGGTCTCCATGTTTTCTTTATTGTAAAATCTGTATACATTCTAGTAGATTTGTATAAATTGTATTTTACATTGAAACATATATAAATTATAAAACCAGCCTTAATCCTTGTAATTAATACTCGTGGATTGAGTGAATGTTTTTGAGGCTATAAATCCCGGGTGACATTCCCAACTATCTTGTCCTATCCAGGAAAGATTTGAAGATGGTTCAGTAAGGTGTTCATACCTTTTCCTCAACACTCCCTAATGGATAATCGCTCCTCCTCCCCTCCAATCGAAGCCGAAGATTGCAAGACTTCCTCCACTTCAGTGACCACCTCCGCCACCGCCACCCATTTCCCCCTCCCAGAAGAAACCTCCAGCTCTATTCCTACTCCCCCTCCTTGCTCAATTTTCACTAATGCTCAAAGAGAAGTCATCATGGAGCTGTGCCGAGAGAATGACAAGCAGAAGTTTCGCCAAGAGCTGATGGAGAAATGCTTAGACTGGATTCTGGATTCGGGCATGAAGAATCATGCATAATGACGCTTAAAAGAGGAACTACTCGAGGAAACAATGGCCCCCAAGTGGCTGGATTCGTCCAGACATGCCATCCCCTACAACTTTACCAACAATTAATCAATCATGGATTTTTATATTTTTCTTTTTGTAGCTTCTTTCTGGACTATCAATTTTCATAGACATCTTTGTTGGTATTTTCATAGGCCCATGTAACACCCTGTTTCCCCCAGTCTGTAAAAATAACTATACTGGCCAAGTATTGTGGCAAACTCAGAAATGTGAATGTGTGATGTGAATGGACCTTGTGAAAAAGATCGATTAATGTAAATAATATTATAAAAATATATATTGCAGGACTGCTGAGAGGGGGATGTGCTAAAAAAGAGACCACGATGGCTGAAGATAGGTGGTGGAAGGCACCTGGAAAGGTGGCGTTAACTTCCACCGAAACCAATACCGTATTTGGACTTCACTGGCCCGAAGAACCAAGAGCGGCTCGCTGGCCTCGAATTAAATGATTCGCCAGGTTGGTAGGTAGAGGGCTCCTCATGAGTAATGAGGGATGGGGGTGAACCACCCATCCATAGAGTCCTTAGACCTGACCACTGCGAGGAAAACTGTGCCACACGCAACCTCACCGAAAGGAGAAAAGGTAGGAAGAGTGTGGGATCAAGGCAGAGGCGAGGGGAAGAGGAGAACTCTGGAAAAATACAGAGTGAGTGATAGCAGAGAAGGAGGAGAGTAACCTTTGTTCTCGGTCACTGGTAAATAGAAACACAGTCTCGCAGCATCGTGGTCTCAACTCGGGGGTGGCTAGTGGTAAATCCGTTGGGAGTCACTGAGCCTATGGTTGGGTGGAAACGAGCACCCCTCTCAGCAGTTGCAATCACACTTGGTGTTTTTCTGATAAGTGTTATATCTTGTATCTTGAATTGAATAATCTAACATGTATTCTCAAGGTTGTGAAATTATGAATGGCTTCTGTATAATAATGTCTGTATGGTGAATTTTGATCGGAAATAGTGGCTGCTTGCGTATAAATAGAATGACTCCATACGACTCACATTTATATATATATATATATATATATATATATATATGTATCCGCTGATCTAACTTAGTTTTCAAGTTTGTGTTCGGGAAATTTATTCCCTTATTTGCCTTCGGTAATGTCCCAGATAGACCTTCCCACAAGGGCACCCTTTTTTGGGAAAGTCCCCTCACTTTCTAGAGCTGGGGTAAACCCCCGGTATAAGACTGTAGTCTTAATACGCCCTCAAGACGACTCACTATCCAGTCACAGGAGTTAATAGCTCGGAGACCTCTGGAGACCTTCCAATCGGGCTTTCAAATCTGGCGAACCTTACCAAGAACTTGAAAGAGGATTTGATAGCGTATGTCTTAGAAACCCGACACAAGAGAGAGTGGTTCTCGTAAGTTATGATGTTTCGGTGTTTCGGCACCCGGGGTATCCAAGTGCGAGTTCTCACGTGCTCGCAAGTCCCAAAACCCCGATTTGTGAAATCTCAAAATGGCAGTGTGTGGTTAAGTCTTGATGAATGGATGAAATCCTTTCGGAGGATCCAAGGTCTGTAATGACCGTTAGATTTGAGGAAGAGACGTAGGAATTAATGCCTTAACCCTTTTTCCTTTATCTTCGTGAGTAGAAAAGAAATCGGGACTGTAGATCCCCAAGGTCCGTGGGAGTATCTGACCATTGGTGTTTCCATGTCCAGGGAGAAGTGGAAGAGTGCACAGAGCCGAAGAGATTCTGAGCCATTGGATCTCGCTCAGAATAGCTGACAGCTGTCAGAACTGCCGAGAGGGGCTCCAGGTTTAAACCCTCGTAAGTTGAGCGAAAGTCCCGAAGGAGTATCGTATCGGGAATTCGACGTTCGGGAGTTCAGGATTCCAGAGTTCGAGAGTCCAGACCCTCGACATCAGAAATCACAAAAGGGTGAATTAGACCTGAGCCGTCCATCTGCGGGAGGATGCGTGTCGCGAAATTGTCCATTTCGGAGATTCGGACATCAAGAGTCATAGAGGGAAGTCTTTTGACTTCGCGAGTGGCAAAGTCGCGAGAGGATCAGGACTGCCCATCTGAGGAGGGCAGGTGGCAGCAATCGAAGGATCAACATAAGTGACGAAGAAGTCTGAGTGCAGGCTTCGCAAACTCGGAAATTCCCAAGGTGAGAGCCCAGGAGTTGGGTGCTCCAAGTCGTGAGTTGCAAAATCGCGAGGAGCGAGGACAACCATTGGATCCAGAGAAAGGGAGGACCGTTGGATCAGGAGCCTCATCACGCATATCGCACATTCAGAGGTTTGGAGGTTGAGAGGACCTCATTTCAACTACATAAGTCGCGAAGTGCCGAGATCCGAGGCACGAGGGAACACATGGCAGAACCACAAGGTGGGGCCTGCGTGGTTGACAGGTGTACACGCGTCGCCTGGAGAAAGGAGTCAACACTCCGCTGAATTCTCGCATCTCAGGGACTCACGGGATAAGAGCATGAAGACTCGATGCTTCAACCTGCGAGGTTGTGAATAGCGAAAAGCGTCAAGGGAGGAGTCAACCCGACCTTGACTTGTCGCGTCTCGGGAGATCGCAACAGGAGAGGACGGGAACTCGATTCTACAACTCGCGAAGTGGCGAGTTGCGAGAAGTGCGAAGGGAAGGTCAACCCTCACTGACTTTCAAGTCTCAGAGGTTCGCACGGGAAGAGTACAGAGGCTCAACCCTTCGACTCGTGAAGTCGCGAAGTCACGACGGGAGCTAGCATTTAGCCTAGCCAACGATCACACACAGAGGGTGCTGACAGAAGGGAGCTACACCCATTTCGTGATCTCGGGTATCGCAAGATTGGGAAGGAAGAGTCGGGAGCTTTGACTCATGAACTCGTGAGATTGCGAGTTACGACAAGCGCCTTCTAGAATAGGCCTTGGTCATAGCACTGTGGTTGCTCAGAGAGGGTGGAGCTCACGCTTAGTGCTGTTCACACAGGGGAGCTTTCGAAAGGACCTATGGGTCGATTGGAAGGAGATTCTAGCCAGGAATCAAAAGAAGCTGCTTCGGCTCATAAAAGAAACTGAACGATCCTTAAGACCGGGAGGTCGTGAAGAGACTCTGCCGAAGCAGAGGTGGCGTCTACAGCCTATACTAAGCCTCGTAGGATTTCAGGGATTCTGTCCCTCGAGAAAAAGGAAAAACAATTATTGCGCCGCAGTGGGTGTCTGAAAAATTGGTATCAGAGCATGGTTACAACACTTGGCCTACTTGGGCTCATGAACGGGTTGCGCAGAAGCTCCATTCGGAACACTCCTAAAAAGAGTAACCCCCTGTCTTAACCTTCCTAATCAAAAGATGAAGTTTAGAATGAAAAACCCCTATTGTGTGTGTGTACATGTAAAAATGTGAATTATGTACTGGTTATAAATGAATATAAATATTGACTAACAACCAACGTTTTTCCTTTTGCACACAAGTGGAAGATCAACCGTGGGAAATTATCAATGCATAGTATGGTGACCCACCATGAAGTGGGAGAGGGCTCCCACAATAGAGATGAAGAGTCTGACGAAAGGAGGGTAGCAGGGACCCCTCCAGGTCTAGCCGAGACTGTGAGGAGCCTCATGGTCGAATTACAAAGCTGTAAGGCCGACAATGAAAGGATGATGAAAGAACAAGAAAAGTAAACAAAAATTAATGCAGTTTTACTGCAGAGTTTATCCGATCTACAAAGACAAATGTAGCATGAACCTGAAACTCAGAAACATGGTCATATCAGTGGTCACACTGAGAGGATCACCTCAAAAAAGGTCCACCCTAGAGGTAAAGGACAAGCGTAGGATGATTCCTCTGAGAAGGAAGCTGGAGATTCAGAGGGATCTTCTAGCAGCAGAACCAGTTCCTATTCCCGAAGGAAACAGAAGAATAAAAAGTCTTCCAAAGGTCGAAAATTCGAAGAATTCAGAAAATCCAAACCACCCTCCTTCGACGACGAAATAAAGAAGGGAGAGGAAGCAGAGGCCTGGCTTCTTGGACTAAAGAAGTATTTTAGAGTCCATGACCTTTCAGAAAATATGAAGGCCCGAGTGGCCACCTTCAACTTGAACAGAAAGGCTTCCATTTAGTGGGAAGACCTTAAGAATGTAAAAGGGGTTCGCGAAGAGGACCTTTCTTGGGAACGGTTTGAGAAATACTTCCGGAAGAAGTATCTGTCGGAAAAATATTTCGACGAAAAGACCAAAGAAGTTTATGAACTCAAATTGGGACAACTCACTATGGAAGAATATGCTAACAAATTCCTCGATTTGTTGAGGTATGTACCCTATATAAAATCGAAAAAGGCAAAGGTGCAATGCTTCATCAGTGGACTACCTAAGGACTATCGGAACAAAATTGAATTTGATGAGCCAAAGACTCTAGAAGGCACTATTCGAAAGGCGACCTATTGTCATGAACAGTTTGGGCATCGAGCAGAACCTCATGAAGGATGGAAACAAAAGAATAGTTCAAGATTTCAGAAAAAGGGAATTAAATCCCCAAGATTTAAGAACTATAAGAAGAGCCCAAGAATGAGTTTCCTAGCCCGGAGTATGCACCAGTAGAATTTTCCCTCCTTGAGCGGAAATAAAACTTCCGGACCCATATCAGTGAAGACTGATAAGCCAAAGCGAGAACCTTTGAAATGCTAGGGTTGCGGGGAAGAACATCTATTGAGAGACTGTCCACACCGACAACAAAATAGTCGGAGGATTTATAACATCCAAGAAGCTACTACCGTCAATGATGTGGCCAGGAGTGAGCCACAAATTTACGCAGCCTTGGATAATAACCAAGCTGACCACCAAGCTTCAGTGGTGGAAATAGAAGGTATGATTTCCAACCATCTAGTGTCTGTTTTGATTGAACCTAGTTCAAATTTGAGTTATATAGCCCCTAAAGTTGTTGATAAGTGTAAACTACAACCACAAAAACATACCAAGCCATGGTTGGTACAGTTAGCCACTAGCACCAGAAGAAGAGTAGCAGAGGTTATACCAGCCTGCCAATTGTTGTTGGGTAAATCCCCCACCCAAGCAACCCTTAACATATTACCCCTGGGATCGTATGATCTGTTGATTGGTATGGATTGGCTAGCTTCCCATAAAGCCAGATTGGATTGTTACCATAAGACCTTAGAATGTGTAAGTAAGGAAGGGAAGAGGATAACCTTTTAAGGGATCCGAAAACCTGTCTCGGTGAGACAAATATCAGCTCTGCAAATGAGAAAGTATTGTCGAAAGGGATGTACCCTATATGCAATACAGGTGTTGAAAACAATTGAAGGTGAAAAACCAAGCCCTGATGATGACCCTATCCCGAGAGAATACAAAGATGTGTTTCCGGAAGAGGTACCGGGTCTACCTCCGAGAAGGGACATAGACTTCTCAATAGAACTTGCACCGGGAGCGGTGCCGGTGTCTAGGACACCCTACCAGATGAGCACACCCGATTTAGTTGAACTCAAATTGCAATTAAAAGAAATGATGGATAAAGGTTATATTCGACACAACATGTCTCCATGGGGAGCACCAGTCCTGTTTGTGAAAAATAAGGAYGGTACTGTTAGACTGTGTATAGATTATAGACAACTCAATAAGGTAACCATAAAGAACAAGTACCCCTTGCCCAGGATCGATGACCTGTTCGACCAATTGGGGGGTGCRTCTATTTTCTCAAAGATTGACTTGAGGTCRGGATACCATCAAGTCCGAATCAAGGGTGAAGATATCCATAAAACTACCTTCCGAACACGGTATGGTCACTATGAGTTCGTGGTAGTGCCATTTGGGTTAACCAATGCCCCTTCCACTTTCATGTGCTTGATGAACAATGTACTCAGTAAATTCCTAGACAAATTTGTGCTGGTTTTTATTGACGATATATTAATTTACTCCAAGAATAGAGAAGAGCATGAAGAGCATCTTAGGCTTGTGCTGCAAGTGCTAAGAGAACATCAAATCTATGCCAAATTCAACAAATGTGACTTCTTCCAGAAGCAAATACATTACTTAGGCCACGTCCTATCTAAAGAAGGGGTAGTAGTAGACCCTGACAAGATCAGGTCTATCATGGAATGGCCTACCCCAAAGGATGTTTCAGATATCAGATCCTTTATGGGATTAGCAGGATACTATAGGAGATTTATAAAAGGATTCTCTAAGATTGGTTGTCCAATCACTGCCCTCCAGAAGAAGGGGATAAAATTCCTGTGGACACAGAAATGTGAAGAAAGATTTCAAACCTTGAAACATCTACTGACCCATGCACCCGTGATAAAGATCGCCAATCCAGAAGCTGACTTCCTCGTGTGCACAGATTCCTGTAAGGAAGGGCTTGGAGGAGTCCTTATGCAGGAAGGAAGTGTGATCTTCTATGAATCTCGAAAATTGAATGAGCATGAAGTTAACTATGTGACCCATGATCTAGAGCTGTCTGCCATAGTGCATGCCTTGAAAATGTGGAGGCATTACCTCCTGGGAAGAAAGTTTGTACTTATGACAGATCACTGTGGATTGCGATACCTGTTTGACCAACCAAATCTCAATGCTAGGCAGGCTAGGTGGATGGCCCTCGTTAGCGAGTTTTATTTTGAGATCAAACACATTAAGGGAAAGGAAAATAGGGTGGCCGATGCCCTTTGTAGAAGTATGAAAACAATTCACCTGGTAGCGGTGAGCACCTGTGAGACATATGTCAAGGAAAGAATAAGAAATGCACAAGAAACAAATCCCTTCGTCCAGACCGTGACCATGTACCTACAACAAGAACCCGCTGGAGTAAAATATGAAGGCTACCAGATGACCAAAGGAGGTCTGCTCACTTACAGAAATAGACTCTATATTCCAAATTGTGACGACTTTAAGAGGTTCATTATGGATGAACTACATAAAAGACCCTATATTGGTCATCCAGGATACTAGAAGATGATCAATGTCACCAGGAAAAAATTTCATTGCCCTGGATGGAAGAAAAACATAGCCGAGTACCTAGCCAAATGCATAGAGTGCCAACAGGTTAAAGCAGAACATCGACACCCAGCAGGATTATTACAACCTCTACCAATCCCAGAATGGAAATGGGAAACCATCTCCATGGATTTCATCACCAGATTACCAACATCGACCAAACAGAACGATGCCATTATGGTAGTGGTGGATAAATTGAGCAAGTCTGCTCACTTCATCCCCGTCAAGTCGAATTGCAAGGCAATAGACATCGCACATGTATTCATGAAGGAGATATTTAGACTGCATGGTATGCCAAAAGAGATCGTGTCTGACAGAGACACGAAATTTACTTCCAACTTTTGGAAATCATTGATGACTGGTTTAGAGACCAAGTTGCTGTTTAGCACTACCTATCACCCTCAAACTGACGGACAAACAGAAAGAGTGAACCAAATACTTGAAGACATGCTAAGGATGCATTTAATGCATCAACCCAAGAAGTGGGAAGACTACCTGCCACTAGTAGAATTCGCCTACAACAACGACTACCAAGCATTTTTAAAGATGAGTCCCTTTGAAGTCCTCTATGGTAGACCGTGTAACACTCCAGTCAGCTGGAATAACCCCGTAAACATGATTTCTTTTGGACCCAACATGTTTAAAGAAATGGAACAACAGGTGACTCGGATAAAACAAAACCTGAAGGTCGCTCAGAACCGACAGAAAAGTTATGTCGACCAAAAGAGAACTCCCAGAGAGTTCAAAACGGGAGACCATGTATATCTCAGAATTAGACCCAGGAAGAATTCTCTGAAAATGGGATCTTGTGCCAAGTTGGCACCTCGGTATTGTGGATTCTTTGAGGTTCTAAATAGAGTGGGACCTGTAGCCTATAGGCTAGCACTTCTTCCCACAGTCAAAGCACATAATGTTTTCCATGTCTCATTATTGAAGAAATATGTATATGATGCTAACCATATAATTGATTGGTCTATGATCCAGGTGGAACTGGAGGGAGAATTTCTACCAGAATCTCAATGCATACTGGACAGAAAGGAAACCCCGCTCCAGAACCAAACCATTGCACAGGTCAAGGTGCAGTGGAAACATTTTGGCCCAGATGAGGCTACATGGGAAATGGATGATGCCATGAAAAAGACATATCCGATTTTGTTTACACCTATACATGCATGTCAAGATGATAGATAGAACATCGAGGAATATGTTCCTTTAAGGGGGAGGGAATTGTAACACCATGTTTCCCCCAGTCTGTAAAAATAACTATACTAGCCAAGTATTGTGGCAAACTCAGAAATGTGAATGTGTGATGTGAATGGACCTTGTGAAAAAGGTCGATGAATGTAAATAATATTATAAAAATATATATTGTAAGACTACTGAGAGGGGGATGTGATGAAAAAGAGACCACGATGGCTGAAGATAGGTGGTGGAAGGCACCTAAAAAAGTGGCATTAACTTCCACCGAAACCAATACCGTATTTGGACTTCACTGGCCCGAAGAACCAAGAGCGGTTTGCTGCCCCCGAATTAAATGACTCGCCAGGTTGGTAGGTAGAGGGCTCCTCATGAGTAATGAGGGATGGGGGTGAACCACCCATCCGTAGATTCCTCAGACCTGACCACCATGAGGAAAACCGTGCCACACACAACCTCGACGAAAGGAGAAAAGGTAGGAAGAGTGTGGGATCAAGGTAGAGGCGAGGGGAAGAGGAGAACTCTGGAAAAATAAAGAGTGAGTGATAACAGAGAAGGAGGAGAGTAACCTTCATTCTCGGTCACTGGTAAACAGAGACACAATCTCGCAGCATCGTGGTTTCATCTCGGGGGTGGCTAGTGGTAAATCCGTTGGGAGTCGCTGAGCCTATGGTTGGGTGGAAACAAGCACCCCTCTCAACAGTTGCAATCACACCTGGTGTTTTTCTGATAAGTGTTATATCTTGTATCTTGAATTGAATAATCTGACATGTATGCTCAAGGTTGTGAAATTATGAATGGCTTCTGTATAATAATGTCTGTATGGTGAATTTTGATCGGAAATAGTGGTTGCTTGCGTATAAATATAATGACTCCATACAACTCATGTTTATATATATATATGTATCCACTGAGCTAACTTAGTTTTCAATTCTGTGTTCGGGAAATTTATTCCCTTATTTTCCTTCGATAATGTCCCAGATAGACCTTCCCACAAGGGCACCCTTTTTTGGGAAAGTCCCCTCACTTTCTAGAGCCGGGGTAAACCCCTGGTATAAGACTGCAGTCTTAATACGCCCTCAAGATGGATCACTATCCAGTCACAGGAGTTAATAGCTCGGAGACCTCTGGAGACCTTCCAGTCGGGCTTTCAAATCTGGCGAACCTTACCAAGAACTTGAAAGAGGATTTGATAGCGTACGTCTTAGAAACCTGGCATGAGAGAGAGTGGTTCTCTTAAGTTATGATGTTTCAGTGTTTCGGCACCCGGGGTATCCAAGTGCCAGTTCTCACATATTCACAAGTCTCGAAACCCCGATTTGCGAAATCTCGAAATGGCAGTGTGTGGTTAAGTCTCGATGAACGGACGAAATCCTTTCGGAGGATCCAAGGTCTGTAATGACCGTTAGATTTGAGGAAGAGATGCAGGCATTAATGCCTTAACCCTTTTCCTTTATCTTCATGAGTAGCAAAGAAATCGGGACCGTAGATCCCTAAGGTCCGTGGGAGTATCTGGACCGTTGGTTTTTCCACATCTAGGGAGCAGTGGAAGAGTGCGCAGAGCCGAAGAGATTCTGAGCCATTCGATCTCACTCAGAATAGATGACAGCCGTCAGATCTGCCAATAGGAGATCGAGGTTTAAACCCTCGTAAGCTGAGCGAAAGTCTCGAAGGAGTATCGTATCAGGAATTTGACGTTCGGGAGTTCGGGAGTCCGGACCCTTGACATCGAAAATCGAGAAAGGGTGAATTAGACCTGAGCCATCCATCTACGGGAGGACATGTGTTGCGAAATTTTCCATTTCGGAGATTCAAACATCGGGATTCATAGAGGTAAGTCTTTCAACTTCGCGAGTGGCGAAGTCACGAGAGGATCAGGACCATCTGTCTGAGGAGGGCAGGTGGCAGCAATCGAAGGATCGGCTGAAGTGCCGAAGAAGTCTGAGTGCAGGCTTCGCAAACTTGAAAGTTCGCAAGGTGAGAGCCCAGGAGTTGGGTGCTCCAAGTCGCGAGTTGCGAAATCGCGAGGAGCGAGGAAAACCATTGGATCCAGAGAATGGGAGGACTGTTGGATCAGGAGCCTCATTGCGCGTATCGTGCATTTGGAGGTTCGGAGGTTGAGAGGACCTTGTTTCGACTGTAGAAGTCGCGAAGTGCCGAGAGTCGAGGCACGAGGGAACACATGGCAGAACCACAAGGTGGGGCCCGTGTGGTTGACAGGTGGACACGTGTCACCTGGAGAAAGGAGTCAACACTCCACTGAATTCTCACGTCTCAGGGACTCGCGGGATAAGAGCGTGAAGACTCGACGCTTCAACCTGTGAGGTTGCGAATAGCGAAAAGTGTCAAGGGAGGAGTCAACCCGATGTTGACTTGTCATGTCTCGGGAGATCGCAACATGAGAGCATGGGAACTTGACCCTACAACTCGCGAAGTGGCGAGTTGCGAGAAGTGCAAAGGGAAGGTCAACCCTCGCTGACTTTCAAGTCTCGGAGGTTCGCACGGGAAGAGCATGGAGGCTCAACCCTTCGACTCGTGAAGTCGCGAAGTCACGATGGCAGCTAGCATTTAGCCTAGCCAGCGATCACGCGCAGAGGGTGTTGATAGAAGGGAGCTACACCCATTTCGTGATCTCGGGTATCACAAGATTGGGAAGGAAGAGTCGGGAGCTTCGACTTACGAACTTGCGAGATTTCGAGTTATGACAAACGCCTTCTAGAATAGGCCTTGGTCATAGCACTGTGGTCACTCGGAGAGGGTGGATCTCGCACCTAGTGCTGTTCGCATAGGGGAGCTTTTGAAAGGACCCGTGGGTCGATTGGAAGGAGATTCTAGCTGGGAATCAAAAGAAGCCGCTTTGGCTCATAAAAGAAACTGAACAATCCTTAAGACTGGGAGGTTGCGCAGAGAATCTTCCGAGGCAGAGGTGGAGTCTATAGCCTGTACTAAGACTCATAGGATTTCGGGGATTCTGTCCCTCGAGAAAAAGTCGAAAAAGTTATTGCACCGCAACGGGTGTCTGACAACCCAATATAGTTTTATACAGTCTAAATTTTGTAACTATGTCAACTAGCAGCAATCACAACATGATTTTATGGAACTTTCATAACTGGTGGTGGGGTTGGTTTCCTTCTATGGTAGCCTCAACACTAGTCTCTGAAACATCTTATGTAATTTTTTTTCATGAAAGGTAATACAAACAACTAGCTTACAAAAAAAATTACTTGGACACATAATTAATTTTTAATAATTGTTGTTATTGTTCGTAGTTTTAAATTATAATGTTCTATAGGTAGACTTCAATTATTCCATCAAACAATTTGTTTCAACTCCAAGAAAAAGTTAAAAGTCTACATTATAAGCTTTCGATCCTCATTTTACATTGTGTCTCACGAAGAGAGTATGAAGAGGAGAGGGAGAAAGGGAAGAAGGAGAATGTGAGTTAGACTTCAATTATTCCATTAAATAATTTGTTTCAACTCCAAGAAAAAAATAAAAATCCACATTCTAAGATTTCAATCCTTATTTTACATTGTCACTCAGGAAGAGAGTATGAATAGGAGAGGGAGAAAGTGAAGAAGGATAATGTGAGTTTCAAGTGAGGGTTTCTATCACTATTTTTTCCATTTGCACTTTACTGTTTTCAAATTTCTTATTATTTTTTCCATTTGCACTTTACTATTTTCAAATTTCTTATTACTATTTTCCATTTCTTAGTTTTACTTGCTTTCATTTATTACTATTATTATTAATTTATTTTGATGTTTTACTTTTCACATGTTAATGGTCAATTATTTAAGGGCTTTGCAACAATAAACATTGTCAATGAATGAGAGGTGATTTTGACTAAATAAAGGGAAGCAAAGCACAATTCAAGGTTGTGATTTATAACCAAGAAATTTGCCTAATAAAACACATCCAAGGTGGCTACAAGTTGCAACAAAAAAATGTGGTTCTACTTACAAGAAAACTGACTTTTAGAAATGAGCAAGCACAGTTTCAGTTTCCATAAAAAAAGTTTTTTTTAAAAATTATGGTTATGATGTAAGAAAAAGTTTTTTTTGTAGCACATGCAACATAAACAATAATTTTTATTATGTAAAAAATATCAAGCACTTTTTGCATGTAAATAATAAGTGGTTCTCTCTCTCTCTCTCTCTACACACACACACATATCTGTGCGTGTGCGTGTATGTATGGAGAGAGAGAGAGAGAGAGAGAGAGAGAGAGAGAGAGAGAGAGAGAGAGAGAGAGAGAGAGAGAGATCTATGTTCACACACACAATTCGACGAAAACCTCATGGAATGATCTGAAAATAGAAGGCTGACTTGTTATGCTATGCAAGCACCCCTACTTCATTAAAATAAACTTTACAGGACCTTGCTTCATGTGTATAAATATGCAAAATAAACTTATGTGTTAAGTTCGTGCTTCTTCTTGTAAATG
>ML795449.1:127289-183306 GCA_009831015.1 Picea engelmannii
TCTAGTGAAATCTCTAAAGCAAGTAGCCAGGTTGATCAGAAGAAGAAGAAACGAAAAGAGAAGAAGAAGAAGAGCCCGAAAAGGACCAAGGCCCCAACAACATCAGATGTTGGCTCTGAGAAACCAGTTACTGTTAATAGTACTGGGAGTGTTGATGAGATCAACAAGATTGAACGGAAGAATCCAAAACCCAAATTCCCTTGTAGCCTTTGTAAGGGTGACCATTTTCTGAGGGATTGCCCCGGTCTTACCCAGGTCTTAGAAATGTGGTCCTCCACGTCGTCGGCCTCTGTCGGTCATGTCGATGATACCCCATCAACTAGTGATGTTCAGGTTGGTAAGAAGAAGAAAACTGTTAAGTTCCCTTGCATGTTATGTAAAGGTAATCATTACTCTCACCTTTGTCCTCTCATGGACGAGGCTTCTTCTCTTTTGGAAAAATTTCAACTTCCAAAAGGTTATCGTAAGATTTCCTCCAACCCATCGTTGGTTTATGGACTGGTCAATCTGGTTCCATCCCCGGCCAATCTGGTTGATCAGGTGGTCAATCTAGTTTCCTCCTCGATTGAACCACAAACCCAAGTAGTTGATCCAGTTCCGTCATCGATCAGCCCCACTCTTCATCAAAAGAGTGACACCAAAGTGGTCGATCTGTTTTCATATTCGGTCGACCCCACTCTCCCATTAGAGAGTGACACCAAAGCGGCACCCATCGACCCCATTCTTCCCTTGGAGAATGAAACTAAAGTGGTCGATCCAGTTTCGCCATCGGTCGATCCCATTCCTCCATTGAGGAATGTCAACGTGACTGATCCAGTCCCTTCCTCGGTCAGTCCCACTCTTCCTCTGAAGAGTGCTAAGGTGGTCTATCCAAGTCCACCATTGGTTGATCCGATCCAATCATCGATCGATCCTACTCTCCTTATAGAGAGTAAACCCGATACTGCCCATGTTTTTCTCGTTAATACAGACTCTACCATGCCTGGGGGCATTCCTCCTCCTCCTGTGGAACCCCCTCCAAGTACTTAAGCCATCCTTTTTGATTGGGGTGCACTAACTGGACCTCGTCTTCCATCCCACATTCCTTTCCAGATTACAGTACAGGGTCGTGGTCGGGACGTTCCTCAAACGCTGATAGATGAAGGTGCGTCCGTTAGTATTTTGTCTTCTGTTGCTTGGTACGCTTTCGGTTGTCCGCAGCTTGCACCGGTTACACAGAATCTGTTAGCTTTTAACAGAATAACTAGTCAACTTTTAGGGATCCTTCCTCAGTTTCCTGTAACTTTGGGAGGGAAAACTATATTTATTGATGTCATGGTAGTCCGAGACCCCTTGGATTTCTCTTTACTCCTTGAACGAGATTATGTCTATGCCATGAAAGCTATTGTATCCACTCTTTTCCGTGTGATATCTTTCCCTCATGATGGAAGAATTGTGACTATTGATCAACTTTCATTCATCGGCCTCGACTTGGTTACCTCCCTAAGTGGTTCTTATATGCAGACAGTATCACCCCTTCCGCATGTCAATTATGTGGCATTGTCTCCCATGACCTCAACTTCCAATGATTTGGATCTGGTAGTTGACATGGTGATCTCTTCGGTAGGGTTATTGGAGCCTGATCTCCTTACCCCTGTCATGACCCTCGACATGTGTTCCTTCCAGAGTGATTCTCTTCCATCCGACGAATATCTCTTGGAAGCCATGACCGAGTCTTGTCCCTTGACATGCTATCCTTCCAGAGCATTATCCTCTCGGAAGCCATGATCAAGAAGCAACCACGAGCATAGTTTCTCTTCTCTGTGGCAAGCTCATTAAAAAATGAAACAGAGGCCTACGAGCATAGTTTCCCTTCTCTGTGGCAAGCTCATTAAAAAATGAAACAGAGGCCACTAGCTTTCATGGTGGGGGCATCACGAGCATAGTTTCTCTTCTCTGTGGCAAGCTCATTAAAAAATGAAACAGAGGTCTTGAGCATAGTTTTCCTCTCTGTAGCGAGCTCGTTAAAAAATGAAACAACAATCTGGGGATCGAACCTAGAACCATGAGCATAGTTCTTTTCCCGTGTCAAGCTCATTAAAAAATGAAACAATCACCTCTCCCTTCCAGTTGAGTCTTTCACCAGATCTCGTAGATGTCGAGTCGAGTCTTTCGTTAGGTCTCATTTTTGAATCTTCATTTCATCCACCTGTATCCTTTTTCTCCATCTAGCACAGAAATTGGTGACAAACTCAAAGTCGGTGAATGAATTGAAGCTTGGGGGGCATGTCTCTAGACTTTGATGATCATTCTGGAGCTAAGCCACCATCTTTCAAGCTGGGGGCATACCGAGCTTAGTCTTTGTTCTTTCTCGTGCTCGTAAATACATGAGAATGTAACCGGGTAAACTTTTATCTCTTTTTCAAACCCGTACGGATACGAACACACGAAAAAGGAACCCCCTTGGAGTCTCCTTTAAACCCTTTTCAGACTCTCTAAATATGAAAAGATTGTCGAGTGATCTTGCTTCCTTTCACACTCATTAAAAGGTCAGAAAGGGCATCTTGCGAGTGATAGTTTAACCCTTTTTCGGTCTCGTTGGACTAATGTACAAAAAAGGAACTAAGAGAGTTCTCTTTTAAATGTTTTTCCAAACTCTATAATCCCAAAAAACCTTTGAGTTTTCTATCTTTGGACTCATTAAAGCACACATCGATAGGCCCATATGGGACCGATCCCTTACTTCTTCCTGTTCGTTAAACAAAGGAAGAGGAACTTACCAAAGGTGATTTATATTGAGCATGTGTTAGCCTCCTCGAGCTCGTTAAATAAAAAAGAGGTACTCATCTATCTGGATGGGGGAAAAATTGAAAGGAGCAAGCCAAGCAGTCTCTTGAGAACATCATCCAACACTTCTTAGAGTCGCCCTTGAACACGACACTTTGTCACTTTGCATATATCATAATCCGCTGAACCTCTGCACTAAGCCAATCCTCAGAGTTTCCTTTCACTCCTTTGGGTCACCCGATGCAAGTCACAGTACCCACTGCATAGTTTTGGTCCATGTCATGTTTTGTTGTTGTGCCTCAGTGTTCAAGGGAAGTATCCGCCTCAAGAGTCAGCCATCCCAAATATCTTGCCTCAAAACCTGTGTCAGTCCATATGATCTACCAAATACATCTCCATGTCCGTTTCGTGTCATTGATGGGGGATACATCAAGGCCCTCCCTCGATGAGTCTATTCCTGTCGACTTCAACACATTATCCGGGAATTAGACTTAGAAACTAGTCAGTACTTTGGGACCTGCATGCCTCAATGGCAGGCCTCCTCACATTCGACAGTGGGTTTACATCATTGACCCCTGATCGAATGATTCCACAGATGTTCGACCTCAGCTCATCTATTCACATTTGCTGGAATGTACTAGGGTACCTTGGGAATCATTGACATTAATGGTGATCTCCCTCGCACTTGTTAACAGTTCACACCATTGACCGTTAATCAAGTGGTTTCTGCCATGTTCGACATCAGGAAATCTATTCACATGGTTAGATTTGTACCATATTGGGATTGGTAAGAAGACCCTGGGTTGAGTGGTCACTTTGATATATGCTTTGCCCAGGCTGCGAAGGAGTTTTTATTGGACAAATGACACATATACTGTCACATATATCCACTTTGTATTGGTCGTGGCTATGTCTTGTCATCTCGTAGATCCACTGTGTATTATTCGTGGCTACGATCAGTCCGAGTCATCAGAGTATAGATCCACATTGTATATTCAGTGGCTATACGTTTTTTATCAATACAATTATGGATCCGCAGTGTATTTTATGGCGGCCATATCTTGCAAGTCTTGATCACCCAAGCATAGGTATGCCTGCCTTGGGTTTTGAAATATGTCATGATATTTGTTGGATGTTTGTGTGCATCTTTTGTCAGGTTCTCCGAGTCTATACCCTTGCTTGAGAGTCTACAAAGTATTGCAGTCATCAGTTCCTATCTTCTAACTTCATACTTTGGGGGGCAATCTGTTACACGTCAAAATTACTCACTTTGATAGTGTCGCAAGTGTCGTCATTACAAAGGTCGCAAGTGTCACATTTTGCTCACAAGGTCGCAAGTGTTGCATGTTTCTCACAAGTGTCGCAAGTGTCATGCTGCCATGATGCCTATGTCGTGCCTATAACGACATGAGAAGGACACTTGAAACACCTCAAACATCTGATTTGGAAGAGGAGAAATGAGTCAACAGGCTTGCAAACCTTTTTCCATCTGAAAGCACCTCAAAAAATGAGTTTTTGGAGAGGAGCGCTCCCCCTTACATTGTCTCAGAGCACCGGTTCTCCCCCTTACACTGTCAGGGAGAGTTATAATGCTCCCCTGGCCCTTTTGAGGGAGCGCTATAGATTTTGAGAGCGCTGGCGCCCCCTAAATCCTACTAGGGAGCGCCACAACACTCTGATGGCCCTTTTGAGGGAGCACTACCTATTCTGGGCAGTTGTTAAGCTGTTGAGATGAATGGGGGAAGCATCTTTTCATTCTTGGAAGGCAGTTGGATTCGAATCCCTGATCAAGCCATGATCCTAGGGCAGATCCTCAACTGAAGGAGGCAAATCCTCAACTTCCCCATGGACATCTCAAGTGGTTAAATCCTCTCCAAGGCTATATAAGCAAGCTTTCTAATGGTGAAAGAGGGAATGGAAATGGAGAATTACACCAAACTTATGATCTCATAAGTGGTGATGGAACAGAGCTGAGTGGGAAAAGAATTGAATACATGAAACTTATGATCTTGGAGGAAACTCACAGTCAGCCAAAAGAGAAGTGATCAGTGAAGTTGCTGTCAGCCAGGTTGTGGATCTTTCAAGCAAGGGTTAGACGAAGGGGACTTGACGAAGTTGTCACATTCGCATCTACGATTGTAAGTACTGCTGTCATTATTCTCATTATTATGACACGCTTGGCCTGTTTCTTTCTAGTTTGTGTCTGATGTTACATGAACTTATCATTGATTGATAGATCTATTTTCAAGCTAATATCAATAGAGTAGGAAGCAGTGGTATCTTGTTTTGTCCACAGGATCCAGCGAGAAGCAAAGGATCGAAACACAACCAGGAGCATGCAGGGACAAACGTCGATAAAGAGGTACTTTTGTCATCCTTCCTTCTCATATATTAGTTTAGATAGATTTGAAAGGAAGTCAGTGTCCACGTTAAGCATTTTTCTGTTTAGGGTTAAGGTCAAGCCTTAGAGGTGATCTACCTGTCCGCAGGGAGATTTTCCTACAACAGTCACTAGTACCTTCTTCAAGCTTTAAAAAATTCAGACAGTGGATTCACCATTGATACTCTGACATATGGATACAACTGAAAATGGAGTCGCCAGGTGGATGATTTACAACCTCTTCATGTCTGACTGGTGTCCACCATCAACAATCATATCTAAACTTTGTCATTTATCCCAGGGAAAATGAAACTTTCAGTCCCTGACAACGACACCAAAATGTTAGCACTCGATAATTTCTTTGGGCTGTATCAAATAAAACCCCAAGGTAACTGTTTCAACCAACTTTAGATTTTATTTTGACCAATACAATCAGAGAAGGCCCTCTCAGATGTCTAATGAATGGTAATAACTCAAAGGATTCGTTAATAAATGCACATAGGTTAGATTCTGCAATAGGACAGGTCTGTTTTTGTTTTTAAAAGGGTTGGTAGGAAAAACAAGGAAAAGGTACCATTGGGCAATGGAGTCAGGGCTTGAATTTCAATGTTTTTACAATCAATAGCTGTTTGGTTTCTTTTTGCAGATTCGAGGCAAAAAAGGTACTATGCTCAAAAAATAAATGATATGAGATGAGAGATGGGAAGGAGAAGAAATCCCACTAGACGACATGCATCAATCTATGGATGAATCTCCGATGCAACGTTAGAAGAAAGGATACGAAGATTAATTACTGAACAGAGCATCAAATGAAGATGAATTCTGTAAAAGTAACTATTAACACATAACAAGCATCATCAATGTGAAAGGAGCATCGAACATGGATGAATTCCTACCACTTAATTTCACACAATTCTAGTAAAAAAACATAATCGTGGAAATGATATACAAGAAATACATACTGAACATAAACACCGTGATGAATCTCAAATCTCAGAAAGAGGAAACTTCTGCCTTAACTTCAAAGGAATAAACAAGTCTTGATCTGCAGTATAATAGTCCTCTTTTCCCCAAAAGAGTCCCTCAGTTTACATCAAAATGACCCAATTATATAGAAAAATAATGCCACATTTGGTTTTTAGGGTCGAACTACTACCTCCTAGAATCATGGATCTGATTTCTTTGAGAGAGAACAATAAGTTCAACGGATTTACTAAAAATAGAAACCTGACTTTGCCAAATCATAATTGTAACCAAAATATTATTTACAATCACTGATCATGATAAAAATTCGATCATATGGTTATGATAAATCATCATGTGCACTACTGGACACTCTGTCACCCTTGGACAACAAGTCTGCTACGCGATAATAACCTATAGCAAAATCACAACAGATTGTGCAACAAACTGAGAAAATAGGGATTAAAGATGACATCATATCTGCCTAATAAAAACAATTTTTCAAAACTGAGAGAGTTTTTTGTATATGATTTTGTTCTTGAGAAAAAACTATCTTTGTTTTCTAAAACTCCTCTCCAGTCTCCTGGGATCTGTGCCCAAAGATGATGACAAAAACAAAATCTGAAAAAATGGGCTGTAAAGATTCATTCGAATCTACCAAAATATGAAACGTTTTTCAAATCAAAGAGAGGTTTTTATTATTTGGTTTTTCCTCGACAAAAACCTCTTGAGGATTTTCAAAATTCCTCTCCAATTGGTCAGAAAGTGATCTTTAAGTTGACCACAAAACCAATCATTTGCACAATGTGCCTTGTAGTTTGTGCGCACGAAAATCCTCTCCGCGACAAAACCATCTACGCGGAAAAATCCCCTGCACAGAAAAACCCTCTGCACGACAAAATACCCTGCGCGACAAAACTCTTCGCGTGACAAAATCCTCTATGCAACAAAATCCTTTGCGCGACAAAACTCTCTGCGCGACGAAATCCTTTGCGCAATGCGCACCAAATGAAAGAAGCAAAATCCTTTGCGCAACAAACTTGTACAACGAGTATTCTTTTGAAGTTTGCAACGATACCAATGACATGGAGTGTCATGATTGTTCCTTCTCTAACCTCATGAAAGGTGATGATGCACCATAATACCTTTTTACATGATATTCACCCTAACCTATGACTAATCTAGGAATTCCTTGATTTTCCAAAGAGCATGTCATGACTTTGAAAACTTTGGACAAACCTCTAACTCTAGCTATGAAAATCATGGTGCTAACAGGAAGCTTAAAATTGAAGATTTCCTTGTACATCGATAAAAATGGGAAGCGGTTTGTCTAGGTACCATTCCTACATGTATGTCAAAGGAAGAATGAGAGAAACTTGAAAGAAGGGAAAGGAGTACATTTTGATTTTGTCTTGCAAAATCAATGTTCTGAATGTCTCAAATGAAGACTCAACCAAGAAATTGTTGGACAAGTTGGGAATCTTGTACTAGTCGAAATCCCCGGCAAACAAGTTATTCGTTTAGAAGAAGTTGTATCTTTTCAGGATGAGTGATGGGAGCTCAGTAACTGAGCATATAAAAACATTCAATATTTTAATATTCCAATTATCATCTATGGATATTAAAATCACCGAGGAGGAGAAATATATTATCCTATCATGTTCGTTTCCAGACTCCTAAGATAGCTTAGTTGTGGCTATCAAGAGTAATTCGACCACATTAGCGCTAAAAGACATGGTTTCATCTCTATTATCAGAATAAATGAGATAGAAGAACAAGGAAGGATTGACCAAATATGCCTTAATGGTGAGAGGTTGAATGGTCAACATAGATAAAGGAAAATTCTTCGGTATAAAGTTTAAGTCAAAGTGTAGATCTAAATACCCAATTCAATCGATGACAAGATGTTGGAAATGCGGAAATATGGGAATTACAAAAGGGATTGCAAGTCGAAGTAGACAGAGTTAGTACAATATCCGATGAGAAGCATTCAAATGTGAGAAAGACTACTCCGAATAAAGGATGAGATGTGTATTTGGCATCGACTAGTACACAGTTGGATCAATATGTTTGGTTGATCGACTCAGGAGTGTCCTTTCATATGACACCTCAAATAGAATGGTTTTGCGAATATGATATATATGAAGGGGGAGATGTGTTCTTGAGGGATGACTTGAAAACCAAAATTGATGGACAAGGAAGAGTTCGACTGATACTACAGGATGGGAGGAGTAGAACTCTTCCAAGTGTGCTACATATTCCAAGTTTGGTTAGAAACCTGATATTTGTTGGCAAGATGAGTGATGCAGAAGTGTACACTCTATTTTATAAGGATACATGCAAAATGGTCAGGGAAGTGATGGTCTTAATGAAAGGAGTTCATATTGGAACTCTATACAAGTTGTTAGGGAATATCGATTGGATTGGATTCAATAACATTATTGTTCCTAAAGTTGACTAGACTTTGACTTGAATTGACTCAACTTGGGCTGAGTCAATACAAACCAACTTGAATTTTCTTCGTCAAGTTGACCCGACCATGTTATGGCACCAGAGGATGGGACACATTGGTGAAAAATGGCTTCGAGATATGCAAAAAAAAGGTATAGTTGAAGGTTTTCCGAATTGTAATATCGAAGTCAATTTTTGTGAACATTGCATATATGGAAAACAAAATCGGGTTAGGTTCCCATCTAGAGCGACAAGGGAAAAAGGGATTCTAGAATTTATTCATATTGATGTGTTTGGGCCTGTAACAATCCCTTCACTTGGTGGATCCCTGTATTATGTCTCCTTCATAGATGATTTTTCCATGAAGACATGGATATATTTCCCGAGGAAGAAATCGAAGGTTTTGGAGAAATTCAAAGAGTTTAAATTTCTTGTGGAAAACTAGACAAATAAGAAGATTAAGGTGAAGTGATGCATTTATGCATCTTCCCAAGGAAAAGAGGAACAAGCTGGAAAATAAGGTAGTCGAGTGATTTTCATTGGGTACAAGAATGGAATGAAAGGATATAATCTACACGATCTTGCATCAAGGAAAACAATGTACAATCGAGATGAAGTATTTAAGGAAGTCAATGGAACTTACAAGTATGAAGAGGTTCAAATAGAGAAAGATACAAAGAAGGTAAGTTTTGAGCAGAGGAACAAAGAATATGATTCAAATGAGTCGATTGAATAAAATGAAGAGGTGGAACAAGCGACTTCGGTTGTGATAAGGTATGAACGAGTAATAAAACCAATTGAAAGGTATAATTTGCCTAATTTTCATTCCTCATTTGTGTTAGATGCCACTAACAAAGTGCCCAAGTCGTTAGGGAGGTAGTTGAATTGATAGAGAGTAAACTATGGAAGGATTCCATGTTCAAAAAGATGGAATCCTTGCACAAGAATGAGACGTGGGATTTGGTCGAACTACCTAGTTGAAGAAAACCCATTGGTATCAAGTGGGTATTCAAGAAAAAGATGATCGCAGTAGGTCAAGTCGAGAAATTCAAAGCTTGACTGGTAGATAAAGGGTATTCCCAAGTCAAAGGAGTTGACTTTGGTGAGAATTTTCCCCTATTGAAAAATTAAATTCCATTAGAGTACTAATGTCTCTAGCTGCAACATTTGATCTTGAAATAGAGAAAATGGATGTGAAAAAAACGTTCCTACATGGGGACTTGGAAGAAGAAATCTACGTGAAACAACCTAAAGATTTTACAGTAAAGGGAATGAAAGATCTAGTGTGCAAGTTGAAAAGATCCCTTTATGGTCTGAATCAATCGCCAAGAATGTGGAACATAAGTTTGATACCTACATTCTTATTTTGGGATTTGTGAGAAGCAAGGATGATCATTGTGTATATTCTGAGGAAGAAGGAAACCATTTCATATATGTAGCTTTTTAAGTCGATGACATTTTTCTAGTTGGAAACAACATGGATGCAATTAAGAATGTGAAGAAGTAGCTATCCTACAGGTTTGACATAAAAGATCCTGATGTAGCAAACTTCATTTTAGAAATGTATATCAATAAAGATCAAGAAGTTAGAAAGATTTGGGTTAAACAGAGGACATTGAAGTAATCTTGAGGAATTTCAACATTCAGGATTGCAAACCAATCAAGGTGCCAATTCCTATGGGATCAGAACTAACTGCTGAACAATGTCCAAAAACACAAGAATAAATAGAGGACATGATACATGTTCCCTATACAAGTGTTGTTGGTATTCTGATGTATGCAATGGTTTGCACTCGACAAAACATTGCTCATGCAAATTGAGTAGGTACATGTTGACACCTGGGAAAGAGCACTGAACAACTGTCAAGAGAGTGTTTATGTATTTGTGTGCCACAAAATATTATGTTATATGCTACCAAGGGAAGTCTCAAGTTGACAGTGAAGCAAATGTAAATGTATTTTTCAACTTCGACTAGGTTGGACATGTGGGTCGATGAAGGTTGACCAATGGATATGTCTTCAAGATGTTCAGTGGAGAAATCAACTAGATGATTTATAGATAGGAAGTCATAGCCTTATAGACAATAGAAGATGGATACATGGAAGAGAATAAGTAGTATGGCTGCACCGATTGTGTTCAAGGATCAGGTTTGAGCAGAGAGATATTAAGATAAAATGTTTTATTCAAAGCACAATATTTCTGGTATAGAACCCAACGTATCATTCAAGGATGAAGCATATTGATGTATAATACCATTTTGTGAGAGACATGGTGGAAAGAAACAAGGTGCTGCTAGTTAAAGTAGACACATTGGAAAACAAAATAGACTCCAATACCACATGTTAGGAAATAAACATCCACACTAAACCTAGTAGGAAAGAGAAGAAATATTTAAACAAGAAAATAAATGACAAACACAGTACACAAATATTTTACCCTAGAAACCCAAATGGGAAAACCAAAATTCCTTTAGCGTATTTCTCTCTTATTGTCTTATTCATTCAGAATAAAGAGTTACATGACTAACCTTGTTCAACACCTAAGACACAATCACCATATTATCCTCTTTATTTACACAAGAACAACCCTATAGCCAATCTGGCTTACATCTACATGACCAACAACCTCTAAAGATTTATCAAATTAATACAATTACAACATGCCTTATTTATAGGATTCACAACAGGAAAAACCCCAAATCATGGCGCCAAAAAATGGTTACAGATCCACGCAGATGATTAGCTACAAATCCTATAAATCTCAATATTATGTTATAATCAACTTTAGTCGAATTACTAGTCGACTACTAGTTGGTCTTCAGTCGATTTCCACTCGACTTCCTGTCGACCTCCTATCGACCACTTCGACTTCAAATTTCCCGTTGATCACTTTGACTTCCAACTTCCCAATTGATCACTTCAAACTCACCTTAACCATTGACTCAACTTGACTAGTTGGCCGATTATTCACCTAGTCAATCCACCTCAACTAGACAATCAGATAACCATTCTATCACTGCAAAGAATATAACAACCCAATACTATGGCCTCCCCATTGGAAAAAATACTTGAGTGGATGCTTCAATTGATTAAGGTAATCCTTGGGGCTATATGTGTGTGTATGCACCTACTCATAACTCATAAGTAGCTCGATTTCTCCTTCCATATTTCTTATTATGATTTGGAGTGAGATGTTGGTCGCACCAGCCACACTAAGAGGGGGGGTGAATTAGTGTGTGGAATTTTACAACTTTTCTTGTTTCAAGTTAGAAATTATTTCAAGTCATAATTTTACACATCATCATTGTAAGATTGTATGTATCCATTCGCCAAGGACATCTATCAATAATTAAGAGAAATCATGATCCATGTGGATATTGATGGCCACCCACCTATTCTAAATGGCTCCTCTTGTCCTTTTTTAGTTCAACACATTATTTTATACTTATTTGTAATTGTGGATTCTACACTTTTGGGGCTGTCTAAAGGCCTACACATATTCCAAGTGGATACTGGTGGCCTCTCACCTAATTCAACTGGATTTTTTTGTATGTTTTCATGTCAGCACATCTTGCTGTACTTCCAGGGCCGTTTTGGATCCCCAAACAATGTTTTTTTGGCTTGCCACAATCAAATTGTAGTCAGAGTCGCAGTTTGAAGACGTAATGTGTATTTCTATGAAATACCTTTCCAACGGGCTATCACATGCCTAAAACAGAGGTCATATGCAAAAGTTATGACCCCGAGAAGTTGAGGTACCAACTTACCCATAGGGGCCCACATGACTTTTGGCGTTTCACCTTCTAGGGTTAGGTTTTTGGATGTCTAGGGTTTTGGAATTCATTAGTAATATCAAAAAGGCCCCTGGAGCCTCATTGTAATCATTCTTCTCAGACGTATGTGCGTAGCAGCCACATCTCTTCTCAAAGATAACTACCACCATTCAAGCAAGTGTTTCAGTTCTGTAGTTTTCCAGTTTCATCCTATTTCATTTATTCAATATAAGATATTGTTCACTCAATATTTGTGTTTTTCTTCATATCTCTATGTTTATTGTATTTAGTTTTTTAATCAGTTCGTTCCGCTCCTAAATCTAGATCAGTGGTATCAGAGCGATCTACTCCTCATTTATTTTTCTTCGTGCATGTCCCTGACAAGATCTGGGTACAATAAGTTGGGACTCGAACCAATCAAGCCGTTGCGCCTAGCTCGACAACAACCCATGGGAGATGAAAATAAATATAATGGAGCAATAGATCCTTTTAAAATGTTTCTTGAGGAAGCTCTTCCACGACAAAGGAACAAAATGATGGACAACTTTGCACAGATCCTTCGATGGCTGCCCACAGGAGAAGCATCTTCATCAAGTGGCCATGCAACCCCCTTTAAGGTACATGAAAATTTTGATATTCCATTATTTGAAGGACTGATAGATGAGGATGCTATAGATAAATGGTTGAATCTAATCGAAGGGTATTTTTCGGTCCACAATTTTTCTGATAGGGAAAATATTACTTTTTCACTCCTCAAGGTCGTCCCCCATGTTAAGGACCGGTGGGATACTTACTTTGAGAAAAGGGCCATAGAGGAATTCTGCAATATTTGTGGTTTCCCTTGTATGGTATTCCTTTCGGGATGCCATTAAAGAACAATAATACCATGTTTGAAGCTACGAGGACCAGTACACCAGATGGACCACCCTGCATCAAGAAAGGGACCAAACAGTACAAGATTTCACCAATATTTTCCATACCCTGGGCACCAAATTGGGTATCGAAGACTCTGAGCAACATCAGGTGCTTAAATACCGTGGCTATTTTCATAGATACATCCAAACAAAAATGTATTTTTTGGACATCACCTCATTGGGTACGGCTTATAGATACATTATCAATATCAAGCATAAATTTAAGTAGAAGAGGTGAGAGTTTGGATATGAAAACTCCTCATAGCCGAAGCAAGGTAAAGGTGGCCCCAACCCACATAGCAAGGGACAGAGAAAATATGGCCACTCTCAGGACAACCAGTCCAAGCCACATCAAAAGAAGGGAAATGAGAAGATGAAGAAGGACACGAGAAAATGGTGTGAGTACCATAAAATCTAAGTTAGAGGCCTATTCTGATTCCGAATCAAATCCTGAAGGAGGGAAACAGATTATCGATGGCGAATCCACTACCACTGTTGCTACCACCAAAGTTCCTCCAAGTGAACCAGAAGAACTAGTGGAAGGGGAATGCCTCTTTCTCTCACAGATGTGGGTAAAGGGGGCTCCACTTCATTTCATTGTTGATAGAAACATACATAAGAACCTGATTTTAACAGAGGTCATCAAGTGGTTGGACCTACCAACAACACCTCACCCACAACCCTACACCATCGAATGGCTTCACCAATGAAGAGATCTCCATGTTAGCCAACAATGTCGTCTACCCTACGACATCAAGCCTTTCAAAGATGAAGTATTGTGTGATATTCTCCCCTTGAAGTTTGTGATGTTCTTTTAGGACAACCATATTTGTGGAAGTGTCATGCTATGTATGAGTCTAGACCCCGCAATGTTATTATTACTTTGGGTAGACAATTGTACATGATACCAGAGGTAGCACCGCCTACCTCTATTTATTTAATCTCTGCTAAGAAATGCAGTAAGGTCATTTCACAGACCGAGAAGTTCATCTTCTTTGTGATCCATTCTCATAGTAAGTAGAAGGCTACCACCGTATCTGTGGCCTCTATGCAAAGCCTCTCTTTGCAGCAGAAGCAAGTGGACGAGATCATGGAAGAATACAGAGACATCTTCTCCTCACCCACCGGGGTACCGATGCACTGCCAAGTCAAGAATCCAATTTATTTGACGCCCATTGCACCTCTACCTAATGGACCAGTCTATTGTCGCTCGCTGATGGAAAATGACGAAATTAGGCGTCAGACCCAAGAGATTCTTTAAAAGGGCAACATCAGAACCAGATCCTCCCTTTGTGGAAGCCCGATTGTTCTGGTGTAGAAGAAGGATGAGACTTGGTGACTTTGCATTGATTACAGATCCTTAAATAAAATCGTAGTTAGGAACCGATGCCCAATTCCCAGGGGGAAAAGTTCTTCAGCAAGATTGACCTAAAGTCTGGCTACCACTAGGTTCCCATTGAACCAACTGATGTATGGAAGAAAACCTTTAAATCTAAAGAAGGTCTCTTCGAATGGCTGGTCATGACCATTGTCTTAACAAATGCACCAGCCAATTTCATGAGGTTGATGGATGATGTATTGAGACCCTTCACCAACTCTTTTGTGGTGGTATATTTGGATGGCATCCTCATCTTCAACAAAACTTGGGAGGAGCACATGCAGCATATTCAACTGTGTTTGAGCACTCTGCAACAACACAAGCTATATGCCAACTTGGAAAAATTCTCTTTTGGCATGAACATTGTCCAATACTTGGGCTACATTGTTGATGAACATGGGGTACATGTTGATCCAACTAAGATCCAAGTCATTCGTGAATGGCCAGCCTCGACCACACTAACCGAGCTTCAAATCTTCTTGGGACTCACCAACTTCTACTGATGTTTCGTGTTGGGATTCTCCCATATTGCATGGGCCCTCAACTAGGTGACCAAGGGTGGTGGCAGGGAAAAGTTCATGTGGTGGAAGGAATGACAATGAGCACTCGATGATCTGAAGCATCACTTATGCTTAGCTCCAATACTCTCCTTGCCACATCTGCAACAACCGTTTGAGATTGAGACTAATGCATATGACTATGATGTAGGCACAATTCTCACTCAACACGGTCATCCGGTGGCATACCACAGTGAGACACTCTCAGATATTGTTTGGAAATACCCCACCTATGACAAGGAAATGTATTCCATCGTACAAGTCTGTCATCAATGGAAACATTACATTATGGGAAAGAAGGCAATCATCCACACTGATCACAATCCTATGAAGTTCATACAAAAATAGGGGAAATTGCAGAATGACCTCCATCAAAAGTGGTCCACCTAACTGCATCAGTTCCATCTCAACATCAAGTATAAGACAAGGATCTCAATTCGTGTCGCTGACTACCTTAGTCGACCTCCCGTGGCTTCCCTCACCACTGTGCTCCATTCCTATGGACATGAGGCATCTGAGTGGCCCCAACTTTATCAACAATATCCAGACTTCACCACCACCTATCAACTCTTGGGTATAGGCATGAATACCACCGATTTTCACATTTAGCATGGACTATTATGCCGTCTGGTCCATCTCTGTGTTCCTACAAGCGAGTGTTTAAAGATTATTTGGGAATCCCACTACAGTCGGATGGCATGACATTTTGGCATGGAGAAAATGATGGTCATTCTTCAGAAACATTTTCATTGGCCAAAACTTCGATAGGACGTCAGCAAATATATCATATTTTTCACTGCCTGTGCCATTTCCAAGCCAACCATCAAGAAGCAAGGCCTATAAACCCCTCATCCTACTCCCTATAATCCTTGGGAATCCATCTCAATAGAATTACATGTCTGGCCTTCCATCCACAAGGAAAGGCAATGACTGTGTATTTGTGGTTGGTGATCGGGTTTCAAAGATGGCCATCCTCAGAGCCTGGAAGAAGAACATCACAGTTTTAGATACTGCCAAGCTCTTCTTTGAACGAGTGGGTCCATTTTGGGAGACCAAATACCATCATCTCCGACTGGGACAACAGGTTCCTCAACACATTTTGGTCGATTATTTGGTCACTCTTGGACACCAAGCTCACTAAATCCACTTCTTTCCACCTCCAAATAGACGACCAAACATAGGTCGTCAATCGGATGATTGTGCACATCCTGCACATGCACAACTCTAAGCATCCACATACATGGGATGAGAGTCTCCCCTATGTTCAACATAGTTACAACAGGGCTCTCCATAGCTCCGCCGACCATAGCCCATTTTAGGTGGGGCTGGGAGTCCAACCCTTGGGTCCCATTGATGTTGCACTACCTCTGGCCACCACATAGAAAAAATATTCCCATGTTTAGTCTGAGACCAACAAAGCCACCATATTCATTGAGTGGATTCAACATATCTGCCAACAGGTCCAGGAGATTTTGTAGAAATCCAATGCTAAGAACAAGCAGTGCCATGATCAACACAGGGTACCGCACCAGTTTTAGGTTGGAGACAAAGTATGGTTACATTTGTAGAAGGAGCATCTCATAGGGCCCCATCAGAAGCTCTGTCCACTTCGCTATGGGCCTTACACTATCACCAAGGCTATGGGTAGCAATGCTTTTGTGGTCAACACTCCACCCTTCCTTGGCCTACACCCAGTGTTCAATGTGGACCTCCTTCGACCATATTTTCCACCATTATTGGACACCTCAAAGATCCCAAAACAACTGATAGCAAAAAATCTCAACCCTGATTGCATGGAACAATCATCCACTGATTAGATAGTGTACACAAAGGTTAAGGGAACTCGCCAACAGAGGATCCAACTTTATCAGTTTGTCAATGAAGGGCAACTCCTCCACCAAGAAAAGCAGCTCACTCGGGTCCAAATCCAACAAAAGTTTCCTCACCTGATGGGGGAACTCAACACAATGGAGACCATTTATTCCTAAGGGGGGATGATTTATCCAGGTGGAGATTGGTGGCCACCCACCTATTCCAACTGGCTCCTCTTGTCTGTTTTTAGTTCAACATGTTCTTCTTTACTTCTTTGTAATTGTGGGTTCTACACTTATGGGGTTGTCTAAGTACCTACACATCTTTCAGGTGGATACTGGTGGCCTCTCACCTAATCCAACTGGCTTATTTTCTATGTTTTCATGTCAACACATCTTGCTGTACTTCTAGGGCCATTTTGGAGCCCCAAACAATGTTTTTTTGGATTGCCACCGTCAAATTGTAGACAAAGTCACAATTTGATGATGTAATGTGTAGTTCTCCGAAAGACCTTTCCAAGGGGCTATCACGCACGTAAAACAAAGGTCGTATGCAAACATTATGACCCCGGGAAGTTGAGGTACCAACTTACCCATAGGGGCCCACATGACTTTTGGCGTTTCACCTTTTAGGGTTAGGTTTTTGGATGTCTAGGGTTTTAGCATTGATGAGTAATATCAAAAATGCCTATGGAGCCTCATTATAGTCATTCTACTCAGATGGATGTGCGTAGCAGCCACATCTCTTCTTAGAGATAACTATCACCATTCGAGCAAGTGTTTCAGTTATGCAATTTTACAGTTTCAACCTATTTCATTTATTCAATAGAAGATATTGTTCACTGGATATCTGTGTTGTTCTTCATTTCTATGTGTTTATTGTATTTTGTCTATTAATCAGTTTGTTCCGCTCCTAAATCCAGGTCAAATCAATTAATAAGCACACTGAACAGAAGAGATACCATATGTCTCTATAAGATTTTATATCTGTGACTACAATCACGGGGGTTTTCCTAGCACCAACTGTTTTTTATCAACACCAAATGAAGTAAGGAGCACCAACTCCAGGGAGAGCACCAAATCTCAAGAGATAACCAACTCTCAAGCAAGACTCATCTTGCTGATAGAATGCAATATATCCAAATAGAATTGATCTAGTAGAACAACCAACCAAAATACCGTTCATCCATGTATTGAATTTGCTCCAACTCATGATCAAAGGTCTACAACAAATTCTCATCACCAGACTTCATCTTCTTCTCTAAAATTCACACCTTCTTCACTTCATATTCTCTTTGAAATTCACGCCTTCCTGTGCCAAAGGATCACCATTCCAAAAATCACCGACCTCAAGTGCAGATCCACTCGTTCACCCACTTCTACACTACTTCAAATGAACCAAGCATAGTTGTATTTATACTCATTCATGCTCAACTCTAGTTTACATTTTTAGGACCGATTTGTGCCACAAGTTACAACTAACTTTCCCACTTATAACAACTTTGGGACCAATTCATAACCACCATTGACCATCATTCTAGGTCTTCAACTTTAAATCTGGTATATCACCTATCATCAGAAAGGGCATGATGAGTTATAACCTTCATATGCTTTCAACAACCATCTAACCTATTTTTCATAAATCGATCACAGGTATGGATCGATTTCTTTTGTCTATGCGAATGTTGCAGGAATCAAATTCTGTAGAGGCGCTTCCTTCAAACCATTTACATGTGACCATCTTTGCAAAACCACAGGATTATTAATTTAAGTGATGTTCCCAGCACCTCATTGCTTATGTGTTCGTAACCCATGGCCGGGGGCTGGAACCTAGTCCTTTGGTACTTTTGCCTTCAAGATATTTCTTTCTCATCCAATCTTCCAGAGTTTCAACTTCCCGAAGTGGTTACCTCTCAAAAGGGTTGATTCGACAGTTAGCATGAATCTAGGAACCAAATCAATGGTCTAGCTTCAATCCTTACTTATCCTTCCAATACTTAATCCAATTGCTATGACTTAATCAAAGGTTGATATGGACGACCATTATTTACTTCGGGAATTTGGGACTCCAGGGCTTCAGAGCTTCGAAGATCCAGGTAATTGCCACTTTAATTTCCTCTGGAGTTGGTCAGCGTCGAAGTGGTTAACATGGGAGTGCTTACATAATATTTCCACTATGTTTTGATCTAACGGTCATGTGAGAATCCATAGGATCTTAGATCAACGATTATCATTGAATTTGGCCTTCGACGCTTTAGGTAGTTGTTGATTTCCCCCAAAGGACAAACTCCCAGAGTGACGTAACTTGCTGATGTCACTGCTGACTTGGAACTCCCTGAGTGTTTTCCACGTGTCACCTATATTCATGACTTACGTAACCTAAATTTCCAACTAGACCTTGACACTTGTCACCATCTGATTGTGTCATGTGTCCTTGCTGACATGGTATTGTTGACGTGGATCTCCTGATGTGGCACATTTCCTCCTCCCGGTCATAGGTTCGTATGAATCCTTGATCCAACGAATGTGATCGGCTCTTAGATCAATTTTCCATATTTATTTTGGCCTTCAGGACTTTGGGCCTTCACAATCATTCAACCTTCCAGAGTTCATTTCGCCAAAGTAGATCGGATAGTCGATATTTGTTCTTCCATATATGGATGATCCTAGCTTGTCCATAGATTTCAAATAAATTGACGACCATGAGTTGATTTGAGTGGACTGTTCTTGTTCACTTCAGGAATTTAGAACTTCGAGACTTTTGGGCTCTAGGATACTCGAACTCTAAGAATTTCAATCCCTCTGGAGTGTTTACCTACCAAAAAAGTCATAAGGTTGTGGTGACTGCTTGCTACAGTTTTTTAGTACACCCTACGCTCTCCTTCCACCACGCTTGATATAACGGTCGAGAATTCTCTTGTAGTAGATCAAGGATCATGGATGATTTTGGAACCGAAAATTGCGCAATCAGTAACTCAACCCTTGCATCCTGCAATGGTTTCCCATTATTGATCTACCCTTACTGAGATCCGACGGTCATGATTTAATCAGATGTTGATCCGATGGTCAGGATTTAATCGGATGTTGATCCGATGGTCCTCATATGTAACTTCTAGATCTGACGGTCCTTGTTGCTTCAGGGATATGACACTTTAGGGACTTCGATCTAATCCTCCTGAATTGGCGAAGAGCGGAATAGATCTATCACCATAGATATTTATTGTCTTGTCCAATGGCCTCTGTTTATTCTGGAACTCTGAGGTTCGAGAGTTCTTGGCTCATCTGAGTTGTTTATTGCCAGAGTAGGTCAAGGACGGAGTTGACCTTGCTCTGACTAGATCAATGGTTGACAGGATTTCCCTACTCTTCCTCTGATTCGACGGTTTTGGTTTGTCCCGAAAACAACATTAATGGACAAAATTCCTCCTCGATTCTTTTGTAGTTTTACTCTAGGGATTTCAATCCCGATCCCATTTCTACAATGCGCTTTTCCTTCTGAGCTTTTTGGTTTTGTACTTGGATTCTAACTGATCGAAAGCATTGTTCTGTTGGGAATTCGATCCAGATAGTGTTTCTGCATTGCAATGATCTCGTGAAATCTAATACGCTACCTCTCCTGAGCTTTATGTAGATTCCTCTGCATGTTGTTCATAATAACTCATCGTCATGTCATAATGACATCGACTGTTGACATCAATGACAACACATCAATGGCAATATTTTCAACAATCTCCCCCTTTGTCATTGAGGGCAACACACCAACTTCATACACAAACTCCCTCTATGATGATTCTTTTCTCCTCTGAAGTTACTCTCCCCCTTTGACATCAATGGAAAAGGGTTTCTCCCCCTATGATTAATCTTTGTTTTTCTATACTCTATTGACCAAAATTTGAACTTGGGTAACTCCCCCTGCAATCATGCTCTTCCTGGAATAATTGAATGACTTCCCCTCTCAATCTACTCTCTCTACCTCTAAATGCTCTCCCCCTTTGTTTCTAAAAGGGTAGCTCAAGGTCTCTCCCTGTGTCATCTCTACTATACAACGCTCTAAATTCATCTGAGAGACTTTTATACTTCCCTTGCCACATAAAATCAATTCTTTGTGCAATAATTAACTCTACTCATGTTCACCTATTCAATCTTTTCTCTCCACATATGTGAGTGTCTTGGTTTCTTGGCCTTTGTTCTATGATCTTGTGTTGGCATAGGGGCAGACCCAGGGTTCAACGCTTCAACAATGCACCAAAAAAACCCTAACTACTAGCCCTTTCAGCAACACCTGCAAAGCAGATGAAGTCTCACCTAAGGTAGAGGTAGGGGTGGTTTCAAGACTAAAGTGTCTACAACCTAGCCGGGACACAAATATGTGATTACAATACCTAAAAGAGCACTTAGTAGTTAACATTCATCAGTATTTAACCCTTAGTCACATCGCAGGAGAAAACCCTAATTACAGAGCAACGCAGTATTCAACAAGATCTAATACATCCAAGAACTTAGTATATAGAAGTAGATCAGATCTAGCATTCATTCACATTACTAAGAACTAAGCTATTATATCAGATGCATCTAACAAATATCATTGCACTAAGCATAAATTACATCAATAACATAACAACTATAATGCACAAGGCAACCACAACACATGATATACATGGTTCACCTCAGTGTGGGGCTACGTCCACCAACTCTTCTCTTATTTATTGTCTTCTTTCAATGTTCTACAAGCACAGAGCCACAAGAACCCACTCTAGTTCTGCTATCCTTTGTTGGAGCTGCTGAATGGCTTCAACAAGCTTCCCTACTTGGATTTCCACTAGGTCTTCTTCCATCTGTTCTAAGCCCTTCACAAAGCGAAGTGCTCTAGTGACTATTTATTTAACTCCAATATTCTCTGCAGCAGTTGTTCCTTATACTTCCGGATCTGCACTCTATCCTCTGCAAACTTGGATTGGATGTCATCTTTTTCCTGTTGCCCAACCTGACGCTATTCTATGGCTTCCTCTTTTTCTTTCTTTAAGGCCTCTATGGCATGCTATTTTTCTTCCTGAACATGACGAAGGTGAGCTTCGATTGCATCTACTATTTTTCCTAACTCGGTAGGTTCATCTCCCAACTCCGTTCCTTCTGATGACGGGGGTGCAATAGACACTGTGTGGCTAGAGTAGAGGGCGTGCTGTACCCATTTCAGCTCTGCTTCAATTCTTTCATACATGGTCTCTTATTTGGCTTCATTACGCTGTAAGATATCTTCTGAGGTATCTGAGATAGCGGCGATGATGAAATCTATGTCATCCATCGTGAGCACAGTCTGCATATGTGGTTTACTAGCTTTGGAATTCTTCCGCGATGTAGGTTTTGTGGGGGAAACCTTTATTTTCTTGGAGGTCTCAGCTTCGTCAATAGGGTCCCTAGGTGATGTTACTTCGCCTTGTTTCTTCTTTTCTTCTTCTCCTTTGTGCTCTTCTTTTTCTACTTCGTCATCACCTCCCCCTCTAGGTGAGTTTGAAGCAGTCTCTTCTGATGCGCTGTTAAGCTCCTGTACCTCTTCCTTTTTCTTCCTTATGCTACTGTTGGGTGCATCATACTCTTTGCGAGTAACCACAGGAAATCCGATGAGGTCGGGGTCAGACATTTATGCCTGGTCGACTGGTATAAGGAACTCTGTAGGCCATTCCTTAGTGATTTCTTCCATGTCCTCCTCTATGAGTTTATAGTAACTCTGAAACTCTTCTTTGTGTTCATCTCCATGTGCAGTGATATAAATAAAATATCTATCTATGTGAAACTTCACAAATGGTCTGAACTTGTGCAGGGTGTTCAACGTCATATGAGGGAAAGACTCAATATCCCTCTTCAAATGAAGGTAGTAGGTGTGGAACACCGCCTTTGACTGCCATTGTTTCGCCATGTCACTCGAATACTAGAGCGTGGTGAACTTCACAACTAAGGGTTTTGATGGCTCAATCTCAGGGAAGGTCACACCTTCCAAAATTTCCCAAGCATTGAAAGCGATGAGGATCAACAACCAACTAAAGTGGAACTCGTAACCCTGATCCCGAGCTTCGTGACATTTTTTCTCTAACTGGTTGAAGAGGTAGCTCGACCAGTTCATTTGTAGCCCTTCCATGCATTTTCCCGCGAGGTCAACAACGAACCTTGTGACCTGTGTGGGTATGTTCTTCCTTACTAAATTACCAGCAATCAACTAGTAGGATAGGAACACTGTTCCATTTTGAATGGAAGCTACCTTGTAGCCTCGCTTCCCCTTTTCAACATCGCCATAGGTATCTTTAATTTTCTACGCCAGGGCGTGATCTGCAACCTTCCCTGGATAAAATTCTTGTGGGTATGGTCCTTGCATGATTAATCCAGTGATCCAATGGATCAACGTCAGATCTACGATGATGCGTCTGTCCAACCATAGATAACTGCCATGGAAGCAAGACAACAGGATTTTAACGCATGCATTAACCTCTTGATGCCTTCCAAAGTGTGGTATATTCATCATGTTCAAGATAATGGACCTCATGATGTCCATAGTCCATGGCTAGGGGATGATATTCAACTTCTTTCCCTTGGTCCTGGTCAAATACTTGTGTGGGGTGAGCATTCCATGGTTCGTGTGATCTCCCAAGTTGAAGTCACTGATCTTCAACATCATGATTTATCCTAAATGTGGTCCTACTACGTGTATCCCCTTAGGGAGGTATGCAATAATCAAGGTGTAGTTGAAGTCCCTTGGAACACTGTCACGACTCACTGCGCCAGCCAGAGATGGGATATAATTGGGTAGGATAGATGGGATGAGCTTCGCATTCACCAAGTCATCACGATGCTTTGTTTGTTTCTCGGTCGTAGCTTGGGATGGTATAGATCCACAAGCAATCGACGAGGATGCTTGCACTCCTCTCGTCGATGAGGCTGGGACTCTTGTGGACATGACCTTCTCAGCCATGGGGTTTATGAGGATCTCTTCAACGGATTTCTCTACTTCACTGAAGTCACCCGACATGCACGCTCGAGATCAGGTATCTCAGGTCGGTGATCAAATACTCGATGTAACAAAATAGGTGGCGAGGTCTCAAATAGGTACAGTGTGAAAGAAACTAGTTCTATGTGGGCTCGAATAATCACTGTTTGCAAAAGTGTTCTCAGTGCAGTGCTCGATAGGATAAATAGACAACGTTGTAATGGACTCCTCCAATGGACAGGAATGACTCAATCAATGCAATTCCATCCATTATGGCATGGTCCCAATGGTCTAATGGCGATCTTTCTGGCCATAACTGTGGTTCGAGCCGTTCTGGAGCGTCGGGATAACGGTTGGGATGCCTCCAACGGTCATATTGCTTCACTGTGGCGAAGTGACAATCTTCGCTATTTTTCTATCCCAATGAAGTTCCAGTTCTGCAAACCTTCCTTCTGCGAAGTCCTCTCTGGAACTTCCTTTAATTTTTCTAACCTTTCTTTCTTCTTGCTGAGCTTTCTGGATTTCTTTTCTGTAATCTAAGTCATTGGTTTCCTCTTTCCATTATTGTTCTTATCTCCTCTTGGCATAGTAACTTTTCACTATGGAGGGTCTTTCATACGGTTCAAGGGTAATTTTTCTTCTCTTTCTGGGGTAGTTTCTCTACTCTCTTGTACAAACAGGTGTTTCAAGTCTTCAACTTTGACATCCAGATATCTGGTCCTCAGTAGCTTCAAATGGTCCTCTTGTTCTTCCAATAAGTGTGCTATTCTCCTAGCCATGAAATATCTTAGTTATTGCTTTTTTTTCTAGATCCTCCTCTTCTTGTTTCCTTCGTATATGATCTTTCTCAATCCAGGTTTTTCCTAGCAAAATAGCAAATGGGGCGCTGTTCTCAACAAATTTAACGATCTCAAATTTTTCTTCTATCCAATTTCCATGAGAACTCATAGATATCTGGGTAAGTCTTCCACATAGGGTTATCAACTTTCCTCTAAATAATCCTATTCTTCCCAATGAAGGAACCATAACAGGTTTTCCCAAAATTTCCCAAGTTCTTTCTATCATGATATTCACCTGTGTTTTCTCATCCAGAACACAGTTTATGTCGAAGTCTCCTATTCTTGTTTCTATGCATTCCTTCTCGTTTAAGATCTCTGATAAGTTGATATCTCTGTGATCGTCAGGGTTTCTTTCATCTGTAATAATACAGTCTCTGATTCTTTCTGGTGTTCTATCATATCCTTAGTTTCTTGGCCTGTCTCATGGTTTTCTTGTCTCATATTCATCTTTTCAACTTTATCAATCATTCTAGGGAAATCCAAAACTTCATGGTCCATAGCTTTACAACATAGACAACTAGGACCTCTACCAGGGCATTCCTTAGCAAGATGTCCCAGTATTCTGCAACTATAACAAAGAGTTAATCCCCTCTTTCTTTTAAATGACCCCCAACCTTTCCTATACTGCACACTGAGATCATAGTAACTAACTTGCAAAAAATTCTTTCTAGGATCCTGCATCCATTTTTTAGTCCAAACATTCTTTCTATGCATAGGAATAACATATCTTTCACTATTCTTATCAGATCTACTCATATCCAATATTCTTTCTTCTAGCTGTGCCCTAGTTTTCAGATTAGGACAAAATCTATTGGACATACCTAGATCCATTCTTTCAAAACAAATTTTTTCACTTATCTTACCTTTCTTAGAGCACAAAGCTTTAAGATCTTACCTCTTTTCTTCAGATATGATTCCTTTCTTAGCACAAAGCTTCACAGTAAAGTAGAATACTGCACACTAAAGAAACATATCTACGCATAGAGCTTTATTTTCTTCAGTTCCTAGCAATCACAGTTTCATGTCCCAGCAACGGAACCATTTGTTGGCACAGGGGTAGACTCAGGGTTCAACGCTTAAACAACGCACCGAAAAAACCCTAACTACCGACCATTTTGGCAACACCTGCGAAGTAGATGAAGTCTCACCCAAGGTAGAGGCAAGGGTGGTTGCAGGACTCAAGTGTCTACAACCTAGCTGGGACATAGATCTATGATTACAATACCTAACAGAGCACTTAGCAGTTAACATTCATCAAAATTTAACCCTTAGTCACATCACAGGAGAAAACCCTAATTACAGAGCAACGCAGTATTCAACAAGATCTAATACATCCAAGCACTTAACATATAGAAATAGATCATATCTAGCATTCATTCACATTACTAAGCACTAAGCTATTATATCAGATGCATCTAATATATATCACTACACTAAGCATAAATCACATCAATAACATAACAACTATAATGCACAAAGCAACCACAACACAAGATATACGTGGTTCACCCTAGTCTGGGGCTATGTCCATCAACTCTTCTCTTCTTTATTGTCTTCTTTCAATCTTCTACAAGAATAGATCCACAAGAACCCACTCCGCATAGGACAGGAGATCTACGCGTACCTTTCCAGACCCTCCTTCCCCAAGCTAGGTTACAACACAAAGCCTCTTTATAGTCACTTGAACTTATCTCTGCAAGTTCTCATGCACACAGTATGCACAAAGCTAACTCAATCACATAGATCCAACTAATCACTTGCACTTAGCACAATATAACACTTAGCACCACTTCGCGCTTAGACCTAGTGTTATATTTCTTACATCATCTAGATTTCTATTTATACATTACAAAAGGGGCCAAGGCATGGGTAAACCCATGGGCCAACATCCCATACCCATTACATAAACCCTAAACCCAAAAAATGCCCTAAAAAGGGGCCAAGATCCCGCAATCTCCGCTTCGCCTTGCGCTCCACCTTCGACCAGCCTGTCGAAGTCCCAAAACTGGTCAAATGTGACCAAGGTTCTCCAAAACTTGGTCAAGGGCCAACATCTTGTATTATTGCAACTTCATTTTTCTTTCATGCTTCATTTACTCTTCTTTTCATATTGTATGATGCATTTATCATTGACTGTCTCCTTGAGTTCCAGCAGTCCTGGGCTTTGTGGCCAAATCCACCACAATTGTAGCATCTCATAGTGTAACAATGTGCAACAATATGTCCAACAAGATTTCATTTCTAACATCTTACAATGTTTTTGAACCTGCAAACTTGTTTTCTTCTGCGATGCCTACAATCCAAGGATTTATGACCATATTGATCACAAGAAAAGAAATGACCATAAAAAAACGGTTTCATACTTGCCCCTTTGACTCATCCTTGAAGGTGTCTCTCTTCTAAACTTGCTTTGAGGTGTAGGAGTAGCTTCTTGATTTCTTCCCTAATCCTATTTTCTGAATATTGTAGTGTTTCTTTCATTCTTTGAACATGAAGGACCTGCATCAGACCTGTTTTCACCCTTTACAAATGAAGGACTTGCATCAGACCTGTCTTCACCCTTTACAAAGGAAGGACCCGCATTAGACCTATCTTCACCCTTTACAAAATAAGGACCTACATCAGACCTGTCTTCACCCTTTACAAATGAAGGACCTGCATCAAGCTTCATAGGAGTACCAATTTCTTCCTTGTTGTAGCCAAGACTGGATTTATCATTTGGTGATATTTGACTATCCAAGATCTCATCCAAGATCATATAGTTGTTCAAGAACTTGACATGGGAGTTTGAATTCTCAACTTTCTTTCTAAGATTCACAACTTCTGCTTCCATCTTATGACATGAATGTTCCCTTTCATTCAACTGGTTCCTCACTACTTCATCTCTTCTTTTGGCTTCTTCAAGTTGGGTCTTCATATTGACATTGCTTTCTCTTAGTTCTTTTAAATCTGCAATGTTTCTACTAAGTTCATCATCTTCCTTATTCTTTTCTTTTGCTTGACTGATTTCATTCTTCAATCTCTCGATCTCTTCTTTTTCTTCTAACTGAATATCTTTCTCAGATGTGACCTTTTCATTGTCTTTTTGCATTTCCTTTATTTCCAAGATATGCTTTTGATTTCTAAGTTCATCATCTTCCTCCTTTTCTTTTACTTGACTGATTTCATTATTCAATTTCTCGATCTCCTCTTCTTTTTCTTCTAATTGAATATCTTGCTCAGATATGACCTTTTCATTGTCTTTGAGCATTTTATTTATTTCTAAGAAATGGTTTTGATTCTTTTCAAGGAATTCTTTAGTGTACTCATAAAGATAGCTATAGTCTGAATAATCATGGTCACAGTTGTATTCACCAAAACCCCAATCAACTTTCTATTTAATCTTTTATAGTTCTTCTTCTACTTCTTACATGGGATAAATGCTAACATAACTTTCTTCTATTGTATCTAAATTTTCTTTACTTGCAGGGGGAAATTCAATATCAACATTATTGCAATTGGAAGATTGTGGAGAGTCTTTACCTTTATTGATGGCTGAGTCTTCCTTCTCATCCTTGATAGGAATTTTTTCTGTGTCTTCTCTTTTGATTTGATACATCTTCTCTAACTTCAGCCATAAGTACTTGGCGGATGTGCATAGTCCCATGCTTGCTTTGACGATATCTGATATTCCATTGAGAAGAATCTTCAATGCCACTTCATTGTTCTTCCTTACTCTTCTTTGGGATACAAAACTGGATAGATTATTCAAGGTATTTAAGTGCCAAGGCTTACTTATTACTGAATCCCAAACTTCATATCCTCTTGACTTCAAATATTGTTTCATATTTTCCCTCCATGAAGAATAATTTGTTCCATCAAATAAGGGAGCTTCATTTGTGGAGAGAGCCATTTGTCCACCCATTTATTTAGAATCTAGCTTCCAATGTTTAAACTTTTTTAAAGGCACCCTCTGTAATACCAATTGTTGGTCACACCAGCCATATTAAGAGGGGGGGGGGGTGAATTAGTGTGTGGAATTTTACAACTTTTCTTGTTTCAAGTTAGCAATTATTTCAAAGCATGATTTTACACATCATCATTGTAAGATTGTGTGTATCCATTCACCAATGATATCTATCAATAATTAAGAGAAATCAATTCATAAGCACAATGAACACAATATATACCATGTGTCTGCATAATATTTTATATCTGTGACTACAATTGTGGGGGTTTTCCCAACATAAACTATTTTTTATTTGCACCAATTGAAGTAAGGAGCACCAACTCCAAGGAGAGAACCAACTCTCAAGCAAGACTCAACTTGCCGATAGAATGCAATATATCCAACTAAAATTGATCTAGTAGAACAACCAACCCAAATACCAGTCATCCATATGTTGAATCTGCTCCAGATCATGATCATGGGTCTACAACAAATGCTCATCACTAGACTTCATATTCTTCTCTGAAATTCACACCTTCTTCACTTCATCTTCTCTCTGAAATTTGTACCTTCATGTGCCAAAGGATCACCATTCTAGAAATCACCAACCTCAAGTGCATATCCACTCGTTCACCTACTTCCACACTGCTTCAAATTAACCAAGAACAGTTGTATTTATACTCATTCATGATCAACTCCAGTTTATGTTTTTATGGACGACTTGTACCACAAGTTACAACTAACTTGCCCACTTACAACAAATTTGGGACCAATGCATAGCAACCATTGACCATCATTTCAGGTCTTCAACTTTAAATCTGGTATACCACCTATCACCGGAAATGGCACGATGAGTTCTAACCTTCATATGATTTCAACAACTATCTGACCTATTCTTCATAAATTGATCACAGGTATGAATCATTTTCTTTTGTATCTACGAATGTTGCAGAAATCGAATTCTGTAGAGACGCTTCCTTCAAACAATTCACATGTGACCATCTTCGCAAAACCACGGGCTTATTAATTTAAGTGATGTTCCCAATGCCTCATTTCTTATGTGTTCGTAACCCATGACCGGGGGTTGAAACCTAGTCCTCTGGTACTTCGACCTTTAGGCAATTTCTCTCTCATCCAATCTTCCGGAGTTTCAACTTCCCGAAGTGGTTACCTCTCATAAGGGTTGACCCGACGGTTAGCATGAATCCCAGAACCAAATAAATGGTCTAGCTTAAATCCTTACTTATCCTTCCACTGATTAATAAAATGACTATGACTTAATCAAAGGTTGATATGGACGACCATTATATACTTCAACCTTTGCAATCATTCAATCTTCTGGAGTGCATTTCGCCGAAGTAGATCATATGGTTGATATTCATTCTTTCATAGATGGTCGATCCTAGCTTGTCGAGAGGTTTCAAACAAAACGATGAACATGAATTGATTTGAGTGGATGGTTCTCGTTCACTTCGGGAATTTAGAGCTTCAAGACTTCGAGGCTCTGGGCTACTCGAAATCTGAGAAGTTCTATTCCTCTGGAGTGTTTACCTACTGAATAAGTTATAAGGCTATGGTGACCACCTGCTATCAGTTGTTTAGTACACCTTACGCTCTCCTTCCACTGTGCTTGATCTAATGGTCGAGAATTATCCCATAGTAGATAAATGATCAGGGAAGATTTCAGAACCAAAACTTGTGCAATCGTTAACTTAATCCTTGCATCCCACAATGGTTCCCCATTGTTGATCTTCCCTTACTGAGATCCGACAGTCAAGATTTAATCGAATGTTGATATGAGTGTCCTCCTCTATAACTCATAGATATGATGGTCCTCGTTGCTTCGGGGATATGAAACTTTAGGGACTTCGATCTAATCCTCACGAATTGGTAAAGAGTCGAATAGATCTATCACTGTAGATCTTTCCTGTCTTGATCCAATGGCCTCTGTTTATTATGGAAATCTAGGGTTCAAGAGTTATTCGTTAATCTGAGTTGTTTATCATCGGAGTAGGTCAAGGCTGGAGTTTACCTCTCTATGAATAGATCAACGGTTGACAAAATTTCCCTACTCTTACTCTGATTCGACAGTTCTAGTTTGTCCCGAAAACTACAATAGTGGACATAATTCCTCCTCGATTCTTTTGTAGTTTTACTGTGGGGATTTCAATCCTGATCACATTTTTGCAATGCGCTTTCCCTTMTGATATTTTTGGTTTTGTACTTGGATTCTAACTGATTGATATCATTGATCTGTTGGGAATTCGATCCCAATAGTGTTTTTGCATTGCATTGATCTCGTTAAATCTAATACGTCGCCTCTCTTGAGATTTAGGTAGAATCCTYTGCATGTTGGTCATAACAACTCATCATCATTTCATAATAAAATTTGTTGTTGACATCAATGAAAATATGTCCAACATGAGACTCCACCATTCATTTGGTACATAAGCTTAAGGGGGGTGCCACTCCCTCTAGTTCCTCTTAGCCTAGTATTGGGAAGAGCAAGGGATCAAGCTTGTCATATAGGGATAAAGTAATTCATAGTGGTAAAGAAGGATCCTACCCTACATATCCATCTCCTACAAGCAATTAAAATCAAACTCGCGAGGTTGAGCCTTCCTTTTGTGTAGACACAACAAAGGATGATCATGTTCTTGAGGTAGATATAGAGGTAGTGTATTACAACAAGGATTATTACATCATGTGGAGATTGATATGTTGGTTTAATGGCATATGGTCATCTCTCAAACAACTAAATACTTGGATTAACAAATATTATGGATCCTTGCTAGAGGATATGGTAAAAATCCACCCTTTGGTGAAGATATTTTGTATTCTAGAGTTTAAGAATGACAAGGATCATGAAATTTTCCACAGTTAGGGGCCCTATTTTTTGGGGACCACATGCACTTTTATGAAACCATGTCACACGTTCTTTGATCTTCTCACCGCAACATTGACATAAGTTACTATTTGTCTTAGATTATTGTGCCTTCCACTGGAATGTTGAAGTGCCTAATCTTGGAGGAGATATATAATGCTTTGGGCTCTTTCATCACTCTAAATGTGAACAAATCTAAAAATACTATGAATATTTATGCATGGTTTTGCATCAATTCCCATCTCAATAAATTTGGTCTCCCAACCCAAATTATGTTGGAATGTAAAGATATCAAATAGACACACAATATTGATTACTAAAATATAGATTTAAGTGTAGGTCTTGTTATGAGTAGGGACATAGGGATTTGCACTGTCTCAACAACCACAAGACTGAATGGATAGAAAGTGTGAATAATAATCCTTCATGGAGGTGAAATTACAAGATGTATTGTCATTAGGTGGACCGAATGACTCATGAAGTATCTGGGAAAAAAAACCCTACAATCACTCCTCCTTTCTATGCAAATTGAATCACTATAGTTCCTCCATGTCCTTTAGATATTCTAGCTAATTCATAGTAATTCAAGGTTCCATAGATCCAAAATGCTTGGTGGATAATGCTTCTCCATCGTGTAGGTCTCTTACTCATCAGATTTCCATAGGAACGAAGAAAATGAGATAGCAATAAGAATCTTCAGATCTAGATGGAAACTCTTCCATTCATGAACTTGATAAATCATCACTTCTACTAGTGATCTGTAAATTGTTGTGGATATTCCACTATAACAGTGCATCACAATAGATCTTACAAGTTTATACAAAGTCTTAGTTATGCAATGTTTTACTTAAGATTAATATGTAATATTACTAGCTTAGTGCATCAAATACTAAAATAAGTTGAGATTGAAATAAAAGAATCTAAAAAAAATACCACACCATTCACACAATGGACACAATATATACCCCATGAAACCCAATATTGGAAAGCCCAGCTAGAAGGTGAAAAATTTGCCTTACTATTTTCTTCTTAGATATGAAATTAAAATACAAAGAAAGGTGAAATCACAATAGAGTCTTGATTGACATTATGACCTATATGGTTGTTGCAAGGTCTTCTATTTCCTCTATTATAATCCAATATCCCAATACCTTTCTTTTCTCAACTATGGAACAATAATCTAGGGGTGACAGGTGCAGGTGGGATTCTTCTTGATGCAGGAGGAATAATTTGTTTCAATATGCTTGGGGTTTGGGGATGATGACAAACAACATAGAATAAGAATACACCTTATATGCAGGTATTAAAATAGCGAGAGATCAACGTATCCACCAAATTACAGTCTTTGGTGATTCAATGATTATAGTGAAGGCTATAGTCAATAAAAATTACTTGGAAAACAATCTTTTGTTAGGCCCTTCATTTTGTTGAATAGAAGTTGCACACGATACAGTGAAGCTTCATTTTGAAGAACAAAAGTTGAGAAAGCTGTTGAGGAGTTGGACAGTGGACAAAAGAAAGAATTAGAAAGCGGTTGGAAGGACAACACAACATCATCTTTGAGGAAATAAGTTGCAACAAGAGTAAGAAAAGAAATAAATCTCAGGTTCTCATCCAGAAAGCCAAAAGATCATATTATATATATGAGACTGATGTGATTGGAAATGGCTAATGGCTAATGAAGGGTTAATTAATGGGCTGTAGTGTTATTGTTTTCTAGGAGGTAGTCTAGAACTATTAATGTTATTGTTGTTAATATTGATGTTGTGATAAGAGTCACTGTTGTAATGGCCCATAATATAGCATAGTTGAGTTTTGGAAGATTTGGGTAAGAAACAGATGATCAATGTATATGAGTTTGGTATCATTGATATAATCAGAGGCCTAAATTTTGAATATATATTCTATGTATTTAGTCCTAATGTATGAATGGACTGTTGTTTTGTAGCATCTTAATGTCTGATATACTTAAATGCTTCTTTATGAATGGAAACACAACTCTGTTTCTTTATTCCCTATTAGGAATTACTCAAAACTGTTACAAGTTAGTTCATCTTGCGCAGGACTACCGTGAGTCTTGATGACTCAGAGGGTTGTTTAAGTATTCTCCTTACCCTTCCCTCTCTTTCCTGTCTTGGTTGCGCTTCGGGTGAGACTTCTTCCCTCCCAGGAAGAGGAAAATGCCAACGCTCTAGACTACTTCGGTACCTTTTGTTGGTAACCTAAGAAGGACCCTGGTCTGAAAACTTTTATGCCAAAAAAATGGTTACGTTTTCAGGACCAATGATTTAAAAGGGAACAATGCAAGAGAAACCTTACGCAAACGGACTGTAGAATGAATAAAGATCTTCATAGAGGTTAGCAATTGGATGGGAATCATTGCAAGGTGCAACCAAACATTAGAGGACTTGCGTGTGAAGATCCAATCGCTCAACAAAGAAGCTTCCAACACCCTAGATCCACTGGAACAACAAGATAAATTCAACAGAATCTAGCAAGCAGACAATGAGTCAATGACCTCAATGCGCTATAGAAAGCCCAAACTATGGCTAAGAAGGAACTTCAAGAGTTTCAACCTGTATTGTAGACAACATATCTATAGATGCATTAGGTGGATGACATAGCTGATTCAGAATGGAACTCTTTAGTTGTGTCAAATCCAAAAGAGTGCATCACAGACGCCACTCAAGCGTTTGTTGCTGAAGCTTCATTGCTTGCTAGGAAGTGGCTGGACAAAGTGGACAACTTTTAAAAGGTTAGGAAGAGATCCCTAGAACTTGTACCTGAGTTGGGCCCTTCGTTTGAAGAGAATAAAGTAGAACCAATCCAATCTGGAAATGAAAGCAATTCGGAACCAGAAGGAAAAAGAGAACAACAAGCTAATCCAGAGGCCACGAAAGAGCTGAAGACTTGACTCAAGGTGAGTCAAGGATTGTGGTCGGAGCCTGTTGGGCCCTTTGTTTTGTTGAATAGAATTTGCACATGATACATTGCAGCTTCATTTTGAAGAACAAAAGTTGCACAAGCTACCAAGGAGCTAGACATCAGACAAAATAAAGAAAGAAAAAGCGATTGGAAGGACAACGCAACATCAGATTTGAGGAAAGAAGTTGCAACAAGAGTAAGAAAATAAAGAACTCTCGAGCTCTCATCCATAAAACCAAAACATCAGATTATATAAATGAGACCGATGTGATTGTAAATGGATAAAATATATAATGAAGGTTTAATTAATGGGTTGTAGTGTTATTGTTTTCTAGGACGCTAGTCCAGAACTATTACTGTTATTGTTGTTAGTATTGATGTTGTGACAAGAGTCACTGTTGTAATGGCCCATAATATAACATATCTGAGTTTTGGAAGTTCTGGGTAAGAACTAGACGATCAATGTATCCAAGTTTGGTATCATTAATATAATCAGAGGCCTAAATTTAGAATATATATTCCATGTATTTAGTCCTAATTTATGAATGGAATGTTGTTCTGTAGCATATTTATGTCTGATATACTTAAATGATTCTTTATGAATGGAAACAAAACTCTGTTTCTTTATTCCTTGTTAGGAATTACTCAGACCTATTACAGGTTAGTTCATCTTGTGCAAGACTACCGTGATTCTTGATGACTCGAAGGTCTATTTAAGTATTCTCCTTACCCTTCCCTCTCTTTCCTGTCTCAGTTGCGCTTCAGGTGAGACTTATTCCTTCCCAGGAAGATGAAAATGCCAATGTTCTAGACTAATTTGGTACCTTTTGTTGGTAACCTAAGAAGGACCCTTGTCTGAACACTTTTGCGCCAACATCTTTAAAGTGGAATCCTCCAAATAATTTCCACCTTAACTTAGGAATTCGAGGAAATAAGACTCTTTCATGTAAAAAGAAACCTAAATCCTCAATCCAATCTTAGACAAAGGAAGGATAAAGTCCAAGGGGGATTTTTTTTTAAATAATGAGAGGGGGGCTCTCCCCATTCCCTAACCCTCATTTATGACATGCCTTTTCAACAACTGTCATGTACTTGTACCTTGGGTCACCCTCATATGTGTGAAGGGCGATCATATCAATGAAAGGATTAATGAGGCTTGCGTGATGTCTTCTCTGATCTCGCAAGTTTGAAACTTCATATGCAACATTCCCAACCATGATATGAAAAATCCTTTTCAAGTTTTGGAGATGAATCCCTTAGATTCAACAAGATTAGTCCTGCTAGGATTACTGAACGTCGTTTCTGGGTCATCCCCTCACCTTTTCCTACTAATATCATTGCCAGCCAATGCCGCAAGGGAAAGGAACCATGATATCCATTCAAGGGTTTTGTTCAGTGCTCCTATATGTCTCCTAAAACAAAATATGAGATCCTTCTTTGCTCTTCCTTTAATGTATAGTCAATTTGCTGCTAGACTTATTGTTCTATACACACCATGCTCTCCATGCTCGATTTTCACCATCACTTGGATTAGTTTTAAGGGTCATGCTCAGGACATTCCTATGGAATCCATGGTGAGTGACCACTAGAAATTTCGAAGGGGCCATGAAGAATAATAGCAAGCAAACAATGTTGTTCTCCAACAAATTATGCCAAAAATATGAGAGTTGGAAGGAATAATAGTTGGGATCTCCAACCAGATGGAAGAAAGGTTCAATTATTTTGAGGCTGGTCTCTCATCACTAGCATGCAAAATGGATGACATGGAGGCAACTTTTCTTCACTTGCAAGGCCTTGACCCAGCCCAACGCTCAACCTTTGAATATGTTAATCTTGGAACACCAGATCCAAATGACGGTGTTGCTGAAAAACCATAGGATATTCAACAGAGGAATGGCGCCAAAGGATATCAAATATGAACCTCCCAATCTCTCATAGAAATATGAAATCTAGGATACCACATCTAATATGTCTTAAATGTTTTTCAAAATTTGTTGGTGCCTTGGGCAGTTTTGTAAAGATGTTTATAGTTCAATTTTTTTTCAAAAATAGCGCATGAAGAATGTCAAGCTATGTAATTACTATGAAAGTTATATTTTCATAAAACAAATGGATAAATGTTGACATAGGGGCAGACCCATGGTTCAACACTACAACAACGCACCAACAAAACCCTAACTACCGACCCTTTCGGCAACACCTGCGAAGCAGATGAAGTCTCACCCGAGGTAGAGGCAGGGGTGGTTGCAAGACTCAGGTGTTTGCAACCTTAGATGGGATATAGATCTGTGATTATAACACTTAGAAATTGCCTAGCATAGATTATTCATCAATATTCAACCCTCATGATACTTCGTAGATAGCACAGAGCATCGCAGTATGTACTTAGATCTAAGATAATTCAACACTTAGCCACAACAAGATAGATTAGATTCAACAGATCAAGCAGTAAGCATCTTACATACCAGATATAATATTCATTCATATCTCAGAAGCACAAAGCATAAATAGATCTATCTAAACACATCAAAGCACTTATCAAAGGCAGAGATAAACACATCAGGTCGAGGCACGGAGCACAACACACATATTTACCATGGTTCACCCCCACCCTGGGGATACATCCACAAAGTCTTCTTCTTTATTAGCTTCAGTTAATCAGGTTATAGCACAGAGCCATCCAAATCCCTCTTCGCATAGGACAGAAGATCTGCGCAGCTCGCTATATCCTTCTTCCTTGCACTACAACACAAATCCTTCTACAGTCTCTCACAGGGACTTGCACTCGACTTTGGAAGACTTACACAAAATGCACAAATCCTTGACCACACAGATTCAACCCTTGGCACTTAGCCTACATCACATAGATATATCATCCACACCTTCTCTATATGGCCTAGACATCTATATATACATACAAAATAGGACTAAACATGGGTAAACCCATGGGACGATATCCCAATCCCATTACTTTATCCCCCAAAACCCAAAAAGGACCCAAAAAGGGGTCTAGCTTCCACGATTTTCGCTTCGCGTTGCGCTCCATCTTTAACAAGCTGTTGAAGTCCCAAAAACGATCAAATATGACCAAGTGTTCCTCAAAACTTGGTCAAGGCCAACAGGCCCCCAACACTCACCTGTGACTCGTCCCGAGTCACTTAGGTCTGGGAAACTTTGCCTCAAAGGTCTTGAGCTTGGCTCGAGCTTCTTCGACTTGTCTCTGTGCTACTGCTTCTTGCTCAGCAAATTCCTGAACAACTGCTTCGCTGATAGGTCCTTCCAGTTGTTTCTCTATTGTAACAACTTCTTGTTCTAGTAGTGTTCCTTGGCATTCAATTTCTTCAACTAGTAGGTAGGCCGCCTCCTGGCTCATCTCGAGTTTCTGGGTGACTTCCATCACTCTATTCTGCGTGGTAAGAATGAGTTGTTGGGAAGTGCACTGTTCCTGGAATCTCTTCATCCTCTCGATGGGTGACAAGAGCTTGAGCTATGCCTATACTGTATCTGCATGATGCTTTACTTCCTGGAGTTGGGATTTCAGTTTCTTCAACTCCGGGTCTTCAGATAGTTGTTCATATATTTGTGCGCTTCTGCTACTTAGCTGTTTACATTCTGCAGCAAGTGTTTTAATCCTCTCGACTACACTCTGAGCATTCAATTCTCGCTGGTCGCGCACTTCTTGTGGAGTCCATGGTATGGTCTAAAGCTCTAATTCCACGACCCTTTGTTGAAGTTGTTGAATAAACTCAACCAAATTCATCACTTGGCACTTTATGGGCTCTTCGACCTTCTTCTCTAAGACGATCACAAAGTGAAATTCTCTGTTGACTGCTTCTTCAATTCCTACCTTCTTTGCAAGGAACTTCTCTTTCTCTTTTTGGATCTTCACTCTGTCTTCTTCAAATTTTTCTTGGAGAGCATTCTTCTCTTGTTGCGCGGCTTGGCGTTGTTCAATAATTTCCTCCTGTTCTTTCTTTAGGGCCTGGGTGGCCTGTACTTTTTCTTCCTGAGCATGTAGAAGGCATACTTCGACTGTATCAACAATCTTGCGGAGATGAACTGATTCATCTCCCACTTCTGTTGTTCCTTGCATAGGTGTAGTAGAGATTGCTCGGATAGACTGGAGTGCTTGTTGTACTCCTTGGAGCGTGATCTCAATTTGGCTATACATTTGTTCCTACTTCGCCTCCTTCTTCTCTATGATTTCCTTTGAAGCATCATTGACCACTGCAACAATGAAATCAAAGTCATCCAATGTGAGGGTAGTTAACATCTTGGTTACAGAGGTTCTTGGTTTCTTTCTGGAGGAATATTTCAGAGGTGAGACCTTCCTTTTCTTCGATGAGTCTTCTTCATCCCTAGGCGGTGGTACTTCAACTTTCTGAGTTTCTGTACCTTCTTCATCATCACCTTCTTCATCTGGTGTAATGGAATCTATCCTTATAGATAGGCTGTCAACATCCTGGACTTCTTCAGTCTTCTTCGTCGTCTTTGCTTTCTTTGTCTTACTAGGCCCAGGTGTATCCTGCGTAGTTCCAGGGCTGCTGATGTCAGACATTTCTGCGGGGTCTGCTGAAACAAGGAGGTCCGCTGACCATTACTTGGTGGTCTCTTCCAGGTCTTCTTCTGTCAGCTTATAATAGGACTGAAGCTATTCCTGGTGCTCATCAATGCATGGGGTTAGGTATATAAAGTGGCGGTCCATGCTGAACTTTATCAGAGGTTGGAATCTCTGAAAAGTGTTCGGGGTTATGCGAGGTTCACTCCTTATGGCTAATTTCAATTGGTTATAGTACGCGTGGAAAATGACATTCGATTTCCATTGCTTTCTCATGTTGTTCGAGTACCATAATGTAATGAACTTCGCGGCTAGTGGCTCAAAGGGGTCGAGGTCTGAGAAGGTTGCACCTTCCGGTAGCTCCCGTGCAACAAAAGCGATTAGTATCAGGAGCCATCTAAAATGGAATTCATGCCCCTGATCTTGGGCTTATCTGTAGTTAATCTGTAGTTGATTCACTAGGTACTTCACCTAGTTCATTTGTAGTTCGTCTGTGCACTTTCCTGCAAGGTCAACTACAAAGCCAGATACTTGTGTTGGTCGATTCTTGCGTACCAACTTCCCTGTGATTAGTTGGCATGAGAGGTGCACTGCACCACTTTCAATATAAGCTACCTTGTATCCTCTCGTGCCTTTCTCAACATCACCATAGGATTCTTTGATCTTCTGCGCAAGAGCGCAGTCTGCGGTCTTTCCAGGATAGTAATCATGGGGATCAGGGCCCTGCATGCTAAGCTCGATGATCTTATTGATCAGCACCGGATCAACAATTATGTGACGGTCTAACCACATGTATCTTCCGTGGTAACTTTATAGCAACAATTTTACACAAGCATTCACCTCCCGGTGTTTTCCAAAGTGCGGTATTTTCATAACGTTGAGCAAAGTAGACTGCACGAGGTTCATCGTCCATTGCTGAGGGATGAGCTTCGAATTCTTTCCCTTAGTTGTCATCAAGTACTTATATGGGGTGAGCATGCTAAACTTTATGGTCCCCCAAGTTGAAGTCGCAAAACTTCAATGCTGTAACCTTGTCTTGATCTGCGTGGTAGGTGCGTACTCCTTTCGATAGATATGCAGTGACTAGGGTGTATTCAAAGCCTCTAGGGACACTCTCCCCATTAATCTCACCGCTCAGAGGGGGTATGTAAACTGGTAGGATGGATGGCACTAACTTCGCGTTGGCTATGTCGTCCTTATGCTTAGTTCTTCTCTCTGCGCCAACTCGAGATGTTCCTGCTCGAGCAGTCGAAGAGGAGGCTTGCACTCCTCCCATCGATGATGCTTGGAATCCGGTGGACATTCTTCTTTCCGACATGAATCTATCAGTCATTAAATCGAGAAGGACCTCTGTAACAGATTCCTCAAGTGCGGTGAGATCGTTGGACATACGCACTCAGAAAATATAATCGGGGTCACGATGATCTCAAAATACTGCACTAGGATGAACAATCTGCTTGCAATGATCACTGACAATCACTAGTTCTACGGGATTTGAATTTTCAGTTGGAAAAAGTGTTCTTCGAGCACGACGCGACGAGCTAAATAGGAAATTCATCAACGGTCTTCTTGCAACGGGTATGAAGCTTCCATGAACATTGATCCATTCGTTATGGCATGGTCCAACGGTCTGGTGGCGATCCTTTAATGCTTTTGTGTCCGTTCGGGGTGGAATTCTAATGGGTATATCGGTCTAATGACTATATTGATTTACCACGACGAAGTGCCATATGTCACGGTTCTGATATCCCGACAAAGCTCAATTCCTGTGATTTTTCCTTCTGCGAAGTTTCCTCTGGAACCTTCTGTAACTTTTCGATCTTGGCTCCCTTCTTACTTAGCTTCCTAGCCTTCTTCCCAGTGATCTTCATCTCGGTCATCCTTTTTCCTTTCTGATTCTTATCTTCTCTCGACATAGTCACTTTGCAATGATGGGATTCTTTCTTCAGATCCAAGGGTAATACTCCTTCATCATATGGATTAGGTATTTTGATCTTCTGTGGTTTCTCTAATTCTCTTATAGATTTGACATCCAAGTCCCTGGTGTTCAATAGCTTAGATCTGTTCTCTTGTTCTTCCATAAAGTAGGTGATCCTTCTAGTCATAAATTCCATGAGTTCTTGCTTCTTCTGTTCTAGGGCTTCATTTTCTTCTTTCTTATGGATTTGGTCCTTTTCAATCCAGATCTTGCCTAAAAAAGCTGGAAATGGGGCATAGTCCTCAATAAATTTAATAACTTCAAATTCTTCCTCTGTCGAAGCTCCATGGGTACTCATAGCTATCTGGGTAATCCTGCCACATAGGGTTACCATTTTTCTTTTAAACAACCCTATTTTTCCTAGTGAAGGAACCATAGCAGGCCTTCCTAGGGTTTCCCAAGTACTTTCTGTCATAATGTTCATCTGTTTTCCCTCATCCAGAGCACAGTCAATGTCAAAGTCTCCTATTTTTACTTCTATTTTCTCCTTTTCTTTGAAGATCTCTGACAAACTGGCATCTTTATTTTCATCCAGGGTTTCTTTCATTTTCAGTAACATAATCTCTGATTCTTTCTGGGGTTCTTCTATAATCTTAGTCTCTTGATCTCCTTCAGGGTTTTCTTGCTCCATATTCAGCTTTTCAAGTCTAGCAATCATTCTAGGGCAATCCAGTACTTCATGGTCCATAACCTTACAACAGAGGCAACTAGGGTTTCTCCCAGGGCATTCCTTAGCAAGATGTCCTGGTCTTCTGCAACTGTAACAAAGAGTTAATCCTCTCTTTCTCTTCAATGATCCCCAACTTTTCTTGTACTGCTTGCTAGGGTCTAATGGCTAGCCTGAAAAAATTTATTTCTAGGATCTTGCATCCATTGGTTAGTCCAAAAATTCTTTCTATGCATAGGTATAACATATCTTTCATCATTCTTATCAGATCTATTCATATAAAATGTTCTTTCATCTAATAATGCCCTAGTTTTCAAGCTAGGAAAAAATCTATCAAGCATACCTAAATCCATACTTTAGAAACAAAAATTTTCACTTCTTTTACTTCTTCAGGGAACAAAGCTTCCAGATCTAAGATATTTTAACTATTTTTACCTTTATCAGAGCACAAAGCTTACATATCTTACTTCTTTTCTTCAGTATCAACCTCTTTTCTTGCATATCTGACTTCTTTCCTTCATATTTGTCCTTCCTTATTCAACACAGATCTTTTCAGATCAAGTGGATCACTGCGCACTAGGGCATAGATCCACACACAGAGCTTTCACAATTCAAGGATGAATCTTTGCAAAAAGCTTCTTCTGTTTAGTTCCCAACAATCACAGTTTCAGGTCCCGACAACAGAACCATTTGTTGGCACAGGGGCAGACCCAGGGTTCAATGCTACAACAACGCACCAACAAAAATTTAACTACCAGCCCTTTCGGAAACACCTGCGAAGCAGATGAAGTCTCACCCGAGGTAGAGGCAGGGGTGGTTGCAAGACTCAGGTGTCTGCAACCTTAGCTGGGATACAGATCTATGATTATAACACCTAGAAATCGCCTAACATAGATTATTCATTAATATTCAACCCTCATGATACTTCACAGATAGCACAGAGCATCACAGTGCATACTTAGATCTAAGATAATTCAACACTTAGCCACAACAAGATAGATTAGATTTGGCAGATCAAGCACTAAGCATCTTACATACCAGATCTAATATTCATTCACATCTTAGAAGCATAAAGCATAAATATATATATCTAAACACATCAAATCACTTAGCAAAGGCAGAGAAAAACACATCAGGTCGAGGCACAGATTACAACACACATATTTACCATGGTTCACCCCCAGCTCGGGGCTACGTCCACAAAGTATTCTTCTTTATTAGATTCAGTTAATCAGGTTACAACATAGAGCCATCCAAATCTCTCTTCACATAGGACAAAAGATCTGCGCAGCTCGCTAGATCCTTCTTCCTTGCACTACAACACAAAGCTTTCTATAGTCTCTCACAAGGACTTTCACTTGGCTTTGCAAGCCTTACACAAAATGCACAAAGCCTTGACCACATAGATTCAACCCTTGGCACTTAGCCTACATCACATAGATATATCATCCACACCTTCTCTATATGGCCTAGACATCTATATATACATACAAAATAGGCCTAAACATGGGTAAACCCACAGGACGACATCCCCATCCCATTACATTATCCCCCAAAACCCAAAAAGTCCCCCAAAAGGGGTCTAACTTCCACGATTTCTACTTCGCGTTGCGCTCCATCTTTGACAAGCTGTTGAGGTCCCAAAAATGGTCAAATATGACCAAGTGTTCCTCAAAACTTGGTCAAGACCAACAATAAATTCCCCTTATGTAAGTTTTTTGATGTTGCTACTTCTGCAAAACCCCTTTAATATATACTAGTTCAGTTTTTGTAAAAGAAAAAACTATGGAACAATAATAAATACATTATGAAAAAAACCCCTTCCTTTCCCAGTATCCCATTATTTAACATGTCATGATAGCCATCTAGGGTTAGCATTATGTTTTTTTCATGCTTCAACTCTTGATTTTGGGTTTTGGACCTTATATAATATTCTTGAAAGTGCATATGTGACTATATCCACACGCGTGAGTAATTGGAGATAACATGGCATCCACTCGGTACCATGGTGGTCAACAATATAGGTCAAATTATGGGAGGAATAATTTCCTCATACAAATTTCAATTTAGGTGATCTTTGTGCCATTGAAAAGCACAAGAACAATGTCGAGAGGACATGAACTTATTTCACAATGTTTTGACCAAAAAAAAATCATTTAATGTGTAACACACCCAACCCCTAAGTGTCATTTTAAGGGATGGGGTATTTTAATTTTCTCTTTTCTCACCTATCTCAAATCCTCTCTTTCAAAACTCCATTGTCTTATGCTCCTTGAGATATTTCTAATGATAGAAATTTCTCCCAAAACTGAGCTTTGGAACAAAATTTATGCATTTCGAATTTCTTGGGTTTTCTCCCTCTAATCACTGACTTGTGGCGTCCACTTGACAACTCATCACACTTACCATTTGTCATGGTGACCATGTAGCATCGATGTTGTTCCTTTCTCATATGTCATGGGGAAATTTTGATCCACACATGCTTGCCATTGTTATCGCTCAAACTTTCTTCCAATACACTCATCACTCATCTTTGACATATATGGTATCGAAGAATATTCCCTTTTGATACCATATGTTTTTCATTTGAAGAGTTTAGTAAATATCATTGCGCTGAACACAAGGTATCGATGAATATTCCGTCTCCTTGATGGGTGGTGTAGATGCACATCAAGGTCTTCCTATCAACAGTCAATATCTTCCCGACATCCAAGGTTTGTCTATCCCACCAGACCCCACTCAACTTGTCAACATGTTATTGATCAATATCTATCGTCCTAAGGGAATCCAAACTGCCTTGCTATAAATCCACCTCATCCATGACGTTATCTCTTCATCTCTTCACTTAGGTGGAATCTTCGTCAAATCGACGACTACCATGCCATTTATTCACTCACTGACCTACGGTGAAGATCTTCCTTCTGTCAGACTCACACTTACAAGCCATCGAAGGAATACTCTGAATCCTTCGAAGTCACACTCCAAAAAATAGTCAACTCTAAAATAGCCAGACTCGCATTCGACCCGATCAACTAATCATCTGTTGACACACATCTTCACACTTATTCTCCTAGTAATCTCTCACTCGCCCTTTCTGCTTGACTCACTACGTGGGACCCATAATTATCAATGGTTGAGGTTTATCTCTCCCGCTTCTATATATACAATACGCACATGTTCAACCTCAGAACTTCTCATTCAGAAGTGTTCTCAAGGAATATGAGATTTCCTTCCTTAAACATCACTCCAAATGATTCATTTTAGAGTCTCTTGTTTGGAGTCTTTCCCACCACGATCAGGGGATATCTCCGACACCTTAAATCCGAACAACCTACTGACCAATGGCCATGATCTCTTCAAATCAATGGTTTCTATTCTCCACAAACTAATATAGGGTTTGAGGAAGTCATAACAACCCATTTCAAGGAATTAACCATTTTTTGAATTCTATAGGGCTTCGGTCCTGACTTTTGAAACTCGAAAAAAATTTCTACGTTGATTACAAATTGTCACTCTTAATGTTAAAATATCACAAGGTTTGCAGGTTCTCCACAGAGGGAACAATATAGAGTATTCGAGTAACAAGGTAATAATAAAAATCATAACATAGCTCATCTTACAACGTTCAAAATCATATAGTAAGTACACATACCTTCTCTTATATTCAAACTTTCATATAAATCATTCACAACCAGTTTCAGTACATAAAACACTTATCTCGCAAGAAATAATCCAATCCAACTGACTAAGAGAGGACACCTTTCCTCCCAACCTTAGGCCTTGCTGTAGAGTCACTTCCTACAACATGCTACCCCCATTCCATGATACGACCAAGGAAATTGACTCAACAAGGTTGTGATATTGTGATGATCTAGGAAAGTTACTCTCCTTCCTCCTCTGACACAATAGAAGTTTCCACCTCCCATTGAGCTTCGAGTATCTATAGTTTAATCAGGTGGATTCTCAACTATAATTCCTCTGCATAAGGGAGTCCCTTCTCTACTCAATATTCCCTCAGTGACCTCCCCTTACTAGTGTTGGTTTCTTTCCAGTAAGCACCAAGCTGCAACTCAATGTTGCTTTAGTTCGGGAATCTGGGTCTTCTTTGTTCAGGGCGATCATCAACAACTCAAAAAATATTCCTATTTTCTTCAATAAAGTTAGTCTTTTCTTTCTCATTCAACAAATTTATGCTTTAGCACTCTGTTTCTCATCTTTGAGACTTTTTTTTCGTTGCGAGGTCTCCTTTATGTATATCAGTGAAACCTCTGTTGCAGGGCTCTTCTCCTACTAGATTACCATATGCTTTTATCCTTGTGCACATTGAATTTTTCCTCCCTTGGTCTTCTTTTCCATCCCCTTGGGATCCCTACAACGTCCTGTAGATGTAACTTGCAATCTGCCATCCAAAATCTGAAGGGGCGGTTCAATGGTACATTCCCCTATCAGTTATTCAATTGGACATTCTCTCTCTGTATGGGGAAACTAACATAGTCATTACTGCTCAACCACCTTTGCAAACTTCTCTTAATGGTCACGTGGTCTCCTCATCAGTCTGGTGTGCTGGTAGGTGAAGTTATTATGTTTGCAAGAATAGATCAACTTGTTGTGAATCTTCCTATTTTCTTCACTAATGTATCTCATCTCCACTTCACTTAACCATTCCATCGGTCCCTCTATGTCATCGATTTCCTTTGTTGTATCATGACCAATACTTATCAAGGATGTGTCTCTCTCTCAGTCAATAGTTTTGGTGTTTATATTAAATCAAAACACAATTACATACCTCATATTGTTAACATATGAATTTTGTGCATAATTACAATCTTGGGAGAAAACATGGTGTTACATTCCCCTCCCCCTTAAAGGAACACCTTCCTAGGTGTTTAAAACACCATTTATATATGATTATACATTACAAAAAAATGGTTATGCCAGTCTTATGGCATCTTCCATCTCCCATGTAGCCTCATCTGCTCCAAAGTGCTTCCATTGCACCTTGACCTGTGCGATGGCTCGGTTCTGGAGCATTATTTCTTTCTTGTCCAAGATTCATTTGGCCTTCCGAATGGTTTCTTCTAACGTCTTGGGTTTGTCAAACTCAATTCAATCATGATAGGACTGTGGTAACCCACTGAGAAAATGTTGGATTATTTCCTTCTCATCCTTAAGTTAGGGAACATATCTCAAAAACTCCATAATTATTTTTGCATACACATCCAAAGTAAGTTTCCCCATCTTAAGCTCATATAATTCCTTTATTTTGTCATCATAATATTTTTCAGACAGGTAAGCTTTGCATAAATGTCTTTCAAACTATTTCCAGGTTAATTTTATTTCCTTTATCCTTTTGATTTCCTTGAGGTCTTCCCACCAAATGGAATCCCCTCCATTCGGGGTTAAACACAACAATTATTGCCTTGGTATTGTCTGAATAATTATGTACCCAGAAGTAAATTTTCAAGCTAAATAACCATGCTTTGTCTTCCTCTCCTTTATTTATTTCACCATCAAATGTAGGTGGTTTAGCCTTCTTGAATTATTCAGTCAGAAAAGTTCAAGATTTCCTTCTTTTTCTCTTCTTAGAAATGCTAGATTTCGTGCAACTACTAGACTATTATGCATAAATAGTATTTTGAATAGAGGACTCTGTGGAAATACCTCCATTCGATTTGCTGCTCTTAGTACCCTAATGATTTATTTTGGAGGAACTCCTTCCCGCATCACTGTGAGACAATCCATTCTTTTGGGCATATGGAGGGGTTTTCAACTTCTCTCACTGTTGTAATTCTGCATTGCTAGGGCCTTGCTACAAATGTTTTTTAATTTCAGACAAACTCTGCAGTAGGACTGCATTCAAATTTGCCTATTTGGCCTGGGATCTCATAAGGCTCTCATTATCTTCCTTTAGACTTCTAACAATGGCCATCAAATATGGAGGGGTTTTCCTATCCCTTCGACCATCAGATTCTTCATCTCTGAGGTGTGAGATGTCGTCCATGTTGTGTTGCACCATTCACTTTTGATAACTTTTCAATTTGTCCTACGTGATGAAACAACAATCACCAGTAGCATTTCATGTCAGTATTTTGAATCATGCATTCCATAAAATCATAAAAATATTTTAAACAGTTGTAAGTGGTCTTGGTTATCCATCATGCCTAGAGTTTGAAATTTGCTTTGATACCACTCTATAACACACCCAAACCCTAAGTATCATTTTAAGGGATGGGGTATTATAATTTTTTCTTTTCTCAACTATCTCAAATCTTCTCTTTCACAGATCTATCATCTGCTTCTCCTCGAGAGCATTCCAATGATGGAAATTTTGTTCAAAACTGAGCCATGGAATGAAATTTATGCTCTTCCAAAGTTCTTATGTTTTTTCCCTCTAATCACTGACACATGGAATCCACGTGACACCTCGTCACACTTAACATATGACATGGCGACCACGTAGCACCGATGTGGCGCCTGTCTTATGTGTCATGGGGAAATTCCAATTCAGACAGGCCTGCCATCGTTATCGCTCATACTTTCTTCCAGTACACTCATCACTCACCTCCAATGGATATGGTATTGAAGAATATTCCCTTTCGATACCATCTGTTGAGAGTTTGAAAAGTTCAGGTAGTCTTGTTGCTCTGAACAAAAGGTATCAAGGAATATTTTGTCTCCTCGATGGGAGATGTAGATGCACATTAAGGTATTTCAACCAACGGTCAAGATCTTCTCGACATCCAAGGTTTTTATATTCCACCAGACCCCACTCAACTCGTTGACCTGTTATTGATCAACATCTGTCATCCTAAGGGAATCCAAACTGCCTTGCTGGAAATCCATGTCATCCATGACATTGTCACTTCATCTTTTGACTTAGATGGAATCTTTGACAGATCGAAAACTACCATGCCATTTCTCAACTCATCGACCCACGGTCAAGATATTCCTTCTATCGAAATCGTACTTCTAAGTGATCGAAGGAGTACTCCAAAAAATAATCAACTATGAACTAGCCAGACTCGCACTTGACTCGGTCATCTAATCGTCTGTTGACATGCATCTTCACACTGACAGTACTAGTTAGATCCCACTCGCCCTTTCCTATTGAATCGCTACATGGGATCCAAAATGATCAATGGTTGAGGGTTTATCTCACCCGCTTCTAGATATGCGGTCCACACATGTTCAAATTCAAAAATTCTCATTCGAAAGTTTTCTCAAGGCACATGATATTTCCTTCCGAAAACCTCACTTCGAATGATTCATTTCATAGTCTCTTGTTCAGAGTCTTTCCCACCATGTTTGGGGGATATCTCCAACGCCTTAACTCTGAAAATCCTACCGACCAATGGTCACGATCTCTTCAAATCAATGATTTTTGTTCTCCGTAGAATAACACAAGGTTTGAGGAAGTCATAACAACCCATTTCAAGGACTTAACCATTTTCATGATTTTGTAGGGATTTGGTCCTAACTTTCGAAAAATTGAAAACAAATTCTACGTTCATTACAAACTATCACCCTTAAGGTTAAAATCTCACAGGGTTTGCAAGTTCTCCACACAGGGAACAATATAGAGTATTCGAGTAGGTAACAATTCACCCTTATTTGTTTTCATGATTTAACAAGGTAATAATAAACATCATAACATAGATAATCTTACAACATTAAAAATCATATATTAACTACACAAACCTTATTTTAGATTCGTACTTTCATATAAATCATTCACAGTCAGTTTTAGTACCAAAAAAACTTATATGGAAAGAAATAATCCAATCCAACTAACTGAGATATGAAATCTTTCCTCCACAACATATGCCTTGCTGTAGAGTCATTTCCTATAGCACACCACCCCCATTCGAAGCCATGATACCACTAAGGAAATTGAGTCAGCAGGGTTATGAGATTGCGATGATCCAGAAAGGTTACTCTCCTTCCTCCTCTGACACAACAAAAGTTTCCACCTCCGACTGATATTTTGGTATCTATAGGTTTATCAGGTGGTTTCTCAACTGGTTTTCCTCTGCAAAAGGGAGTCCCTTCTCTTCTCAACAGTCCCTTAGTGACCTCCTCTTACCAGTGCCAGTTTCTATTTAGTAATCACCACTATGCATCCCACTATTGCTCCAACTCAGGAATCTAGGTCTTCTCTATTCAAGGTGATTATCAAAAACTCAAAAAAGATTCCTATTTTCTTCGAGAAAACTATTATTTTCTTTCTCATTCTATACATCCACGCTTCAACGCTCTCTTTCTCGTCTCTGAGCCTTTTCTATTTTTGTGGGGTCTCCTTTCTGTCTCTCAGTGCAACCTATGTTGCGGGGTTCTGATCCTATTATATTTCCATTTGCTATCATCCTTGTGCACGTTGCGTTTCCTCCTTGGCATTATTTTCCATCCCCTTGGGATCCCTACAACATCCTACAGATGTAACCTACAATATGTTATTCAAAATATGAAGGGGCGGTTTTGTTGGATTACTGAGAGGGGGGGTGAATCAGTAATATAGCAATTTAGTCCTTTTTAACTATATAATCCAAGTGTTATATCAATGTAGCATTATCATCCAATAACTACAGAGTAAATAAGCAATGAACAAATGAACAATCATACACATACACAATACACCAATGTTTTACGTGGAAACCCAAAGCGGGAGAAAACCACAGAATGATTTTTCTTATATGTCTTGAAGAATTACATTCATTGGAAGCACCAACTTCATTTGTTTTCCAACTACAACTGGAAGGAGGCTACAACCCCCTTTTTTCCTAGGCTACAACCCGAGGGAAGCTCCAACTCCCCTATTTTCTAGCTACAACCACCTATGTTCTCTGACTACAACCGAAAGGTGGCTACAACCACTTGTCCTTGCCCCGTCCAACCACCCTGACGTATAAGTAGAATGATGGAACCACTGTCACACTATCACTGTGACATATTCCACTGTAAACCTATACGAATAAACATGAACCATGCATCAACCTGTACCTCAACTTGTAATCAACCTGTACCATAAACAAGTGCATCAACCATGCACCAACCTATACCAAACAAACTGTAATCAACCTGTACCATAAACAAGTGCATCCAAACATGTACCAAATATGTACCAATCATGTGTCAACTAATCATCAACTATGACTCATCAATATGTACCAACATCATCAACTATACACATCATGTATGTGCAAACTCATCAACTACTTGTCTCAACCATCTACCCAACATGTACCTTAACCAAGAGACCTCATAAATTTCATCATCCAAATATGATTTGTAACTCTGTAATAGACTTGATGTAGATGATCACATACCTGCAAAAATTCCTTAACTTTCACAACAAGAGACTAGCATTTTCATCAAACTTTTCTTTAGTCTCACTTGACTAGTTTGGGATTAGTCAACAACCCTAACTTGAAATAATCATAACTATGTACCTGTAATGAATGACGATATGAAAATAATACAAAATGTTATTCATTTTTTTTATGCAACTCCTCCAGGTGTCACTACTTGGAACCTCTCAGAAAAAGAGTTATAGCAAAAATGGCATACCTTGCTGAATTCTGGCTTATTCTAGAGAGCGACCTTGTAGAGCGTGCTCCACACAGAATATTTGTTGAATCGATCTGAAAATGTTACAAAAAATAATATAGACTATACTCTAACCAACACATTTGGTCTTACTGAATTTATGAAGAAGTTATGACTTTTTTACCTGAAACACCTGTTTTAGACTAGTTTCAAGACTAGCCACAAACCCTATTTTCCACGGAGTGTAACTCCAAAAATACAACGACTCACAAGATGAAATTTTTACCACATATAATTGGATATATTTCCTCAATTTCATATCAATTTCATGGTCTGAATCATTCTAGAAAAAACAATTATTGTGAAAATGGTGAGATGACCTGTAACTAACATACCTTCGAAAGCATCATCAAAATAATTTATCCTCCCTTGAATTCCGGCTTTCTTTTCTTCACCTTCCCTCTGAAATTAGGCTTAGATATCCTTTGGTTACCTCAATCACCTATAGATATTCAATATTCTCAAGTGTGATATAAAATGAGAGATCCTTTCCTCTTATTTATACTGTCCAAGTAGCTTCTTTAGAAGCATCTTCTAGGCCACTTTCCCCACTTTCCTTATTTTAGGGTTAACCCACTTCTAATTTCTCCATTAAATTTATTATTTAAATAATTTATTTTGTATTCATTTTGAATTATAGTACAATCATCACTTCACTTTATTATTTAACTTCTAAAATCTCTTAAACCACTTTGGCTTCTTTGATCTTTTGGGGCTTCTAGATGACAAATAAGGGTCCTCCAACTTCGTAAGGCCATAAATCTCAAAACGTGAGGAGTTATGTGGCATTCCACATACCACCAGAAATGGCATGACATTTACTATCAATATAGAATAGTCTTGCAAATATATCAAAACGCATACCATTATCCATCAAACACACTTGGGTCCATTACCCAAACCTAGGTTCTCCAACTTCTCATGGCCATAACTCTCTAACCGTGAGGAGTTATGTGACGTTCCACATACCACCAGAAATGAAATTCCATGTACTATCCATATAGAATAGTATTACCTTCAAATATATTAAAACTCATACCATTATACATGAAACCTCCTTGGGTCCATTACCAAAACCTTTGTTCTACCAAAATTCTCTATTGGACTTTCTTCAAAGGTTGACATCAATGAAAACCAACCTTAACCAACAATATCCCCCTTTGGCATTGATGGAAACACTCTGATGAAATAATGAAATCATGTCATGCAATACTGAAGTCATATCACTCATTCTCCCCCTGGAACCATGCCTCTGTCCTATGCATCTCTGTGACCATTGCTCCCCCTGGAGTCATGCCTCTGTTATCTGCATCTGATAAATATCTCCTCCTTTTTCATTAATGGAAAATGTATCTTTCCATATGGGGCTTCTCCCCCTAACTGAACTGTCTGATATCCCAACCTGAACTGTCCTCTTTATGGTGCTTCCTCGTGTACATCTAAGACATATAAGATAAGAATTCAAAATCATTCATGTTGGAGTATAAATAACTCTGAGTCTTTGGCGAAGATACTCAAAGGCTTCCCATGGAAGAGGTTTTGTAAATATGTCTTCCACTTGTTATTTTGTGCCCACATACTCAACTCTAATGTTCTTTTCTGCAACCTGTTCCCGTAGAAAGTGATACTTGATTGGAATGTGCTTCGTCTTGGAGTGCATCACTAGGTTCTTTGAGATACTGATGGAGCTTGTATTATCATAATAGATTGGAATGGGCTCATCATAGTCAACTTGTATACCTGTCAGAGTTTGTTTCATCCATAGAACCTGTTTACAACATGGTACTTTTGCAATATACTTTGCCTCGACTGTAGATATAGATATTGATGATTGTTTCTTGCTTAGCCATGATACTAACCACTCACCAAGTAGAACGATGCTCCACTGGTGATTCGTTGATCATCAATACAACCTGCCCAATCTGCATCTGTGTAGGCAATAAGTGATAGATCCTTTCCTTTTGGATACCATAATTCAAACTCTTCTATTCCTTTGAGATATCTGAAAATCCTCTTCACTGCTAATACATGTGATTCCTTTGGTGCTGCCTAAAATCGTGCCACCTATCCAACTGCCTACATTACATCTGGTCTGGATGCTGTCACATATAGTAGGATACCAATCATTGACCTATATTGCCTCTAATTTGTAGACTTTGAAACATCATATTTGCTTAACTTGCAACTGGTTTGCATGGGAGTGATAATTAGTTTGCAATCTTCCATTCCGAACCTCTTTAACATTTCTATGATATACTTGGTTTGAGAAATAAAAATTCCTTGGTTGCTTTGACGTATCTGAAATCCCAGAAAGAAGGATAGTTCTCCAAGTAATGACATTTCAAATTCGTTTTGCATATCCTTTGCAAATTTTCGGCTTAACCTATCATCATCACTACCAAAAATAATATCATCAACATAAAATTCAATTAATATAATACTATCTTGACTTACCTTGATGTAGAGTTTGTTGTTTGCACTTCCTTTTCTGAACCATGCATGCTGTAGATATTTATCCAGTCTAGAGTACCATGATCTATGAGCCTGTTTTAGACCATACAAGGCCTTCTTTAATTTACACACATAATCTGTGTTCTCTGACAACTAAAATCCTTCTGGTTGTTCAATGTAGACTTCTTCTTCAAGTTCCCCATTCAAAAAAGATGATTTTACGTCCATCTGATACACTTTGATATTTTTGGAGCATGCATAAGCTAAAATCAATCAGATTTCTTCCATTCTGGAAACTGGGGCAAATGTCTCTTCAAAGTCGATTCCTTCAACCTGTGCATATCCTTTACATACCAGTCTAGATTTGTTCCTTGTAACCTATCCATATTCATTCAATTTATTCCTGTATACCCACTTTGTGCCGATCACATTCTTATCCTTTGGTCTTGGAACCAATTCCCAAGTGTCCTTTTTTTCTATTTGATCCAATTCTTCATCCATGGCCTTTATCCAAAATTCATTATTGCTGGCCTCTTCAAAATAGGTTGGTTCAATCGTAGATGTGAGTGCTAGGTGGGTTTGTTCTGGTGAAGAAATTCTTCTTCTAGTCTCAACTTGTGCGTCTTTGTTTTCGATAATTTGATCTGAAGGATGATTCTTCTGTACTCATCTGCTAGGTATTTTTGGAGTTACTTGCTGAACTTGCTCTTCTGTTTCTGTTGGATCCTCTTCGTTTTCCCCTTCTTTTTCATGTTTTGTTTCTTCTTCGTAAAGTTGTTCCATTGATTCATTTTCTTCTTCCTTTAATTCTTGTCTACTCGTTTCATCAATTGTTACGTTGATGCTTTCCACCACTTTGTTCAATCTCAGGTTGTAACACTTTTATTCTTTTCTTTTACTTGAGTAACCAACAAGTACTCCTTCGTCCACACGAGAGTCAAACTTTCCCATTCTTCCATCTTCTCTTTTGATGTATCATTTGCTTCCAGAAACTATGAAGTGCTTTACATTTGCGAGTCTTCCTTTCATAGCTCATAAGGAGTTTTGTCAGTGTTGTTTCTGAGCATTACTTATTTTGAATGTGAACTATTGTATGCACTGCATATGTCCAAAAAATATCTGTCAATTTGGAATCCATTAACATTATTCGAGCCATTTCTTGTACTGTCCTATTCTTTCTTTCAACAAATCCATTATGTTGAGGTGTCCTAGCAACGAAGAATTGCCTTTTTATTCCATGACTATTGCAGTAGTTCATAAATTCCTTTGAAGTGAACTCTCCTCCATTATCAGATCTCAAGCATTTTATTTTTGAATCCATTTCATTTTCAACCATTTCCTTGTAGATCTTGAAGTTTTCAAAATCTTACAACTTATTCTTGATAAAGAAAACTGCGGTCATTCTTGTATAATCATCAACAAATAACATAAATTATTTCTCACCTTTTAAGCCCTTTTTTGTAGTTGGTCCAACTAGATCAATATGCACAATTTCCAGTGGTCTTTTCGTTGAATATTCCTTTGATTTGAACCTAGTCTTTGTTTGCTTTCCTTGTTGACAATGCTTGCATAAAGTGTTGGTTGGTTTCATGATCTGGGGCATTTCTCTGACTGCTTCTCTTTTGCTGACTTTGACATGGTTATCAAAATGTATGTGACCCATTATTCTGTGCCATAACCAACTTTCATCTTCCTTTCCCAGACAACACTTTTCATTTCCAATTTCACTTAACACATATATGTTGTTTGAAGTTCTTGCAGCTGTAGCAATCAATTTTCCTGAACCTTCTTTTCTTATATCACACTTTTTGAATCGAAAGTAACTTTATGACCTTTGTTGTAGGAAAATCTCCCTGCGGACAGGTAGTTGACCTCAAAGAGCTTGACCTTAACTCTAAGACATAAAATGCTTAACGTGGACACTGACTTCCTTTCAAATCTATACAAACTAACACATGAGAAGGAAGGATAACAGAAGTACCTTTTTATTGACGTTTGTCCCTGCACGCTCCAATTTGCGCTCCGATCTTTTTCTCCTCGCTGAGTTCTGTAGACAATCAAGATATGACCACTTCCTACTCTATTGATATTAGCTTGAAAACAGATCTATCTATCGATGATAAGTTTATGCAAAATCAGACACAAACTAGAAAGAAACAGGCCAAGCGTGTCATATTAATGAGAATAACGACAACAGTACTTACAATCGTAGATG
>ML795449.1:201174-219631 GCA_009831015.1 Picea engelmannii
TTTATTATTTACCTTCTAAAATCTCTTAAACCACTTTGACTACTTTGACCTTTTGGGGCTTCTAGATGACATATGAAGGTCCTCCAACTTCGTAAGGCCATAACTCTCAAACCGTGAGGAGTTATGTGACGTTCCACATACCAACATAAATGACATGACATGTACTATCCATATAGAATAGTCTTACCTGAAAATATACCAAAACGCATACCATTATCCATCAAACAAACTTGGGTCCATTACCCAAACTCGGGTTCTCCAACTTCTCATGGCCATAAATCTCTAACTGCAAGGAGTTCTTTGATGTTCCACATACCACCGGAAATGGAATGACATGTACTATCCATATAGAATAGTATTAACTTAAAATATATTAAAACACATACCATTATACATGAAACATCCTTGGGTCCATTACCCAAACCTTTATGCTACCAGAATTCACTACCAGACTTTCTTCAAGAGTTGACATCAATGAAAACCAACCTTAATCAACAGGTTTCGTGGTACGTTACCTATCAGTTATTCAATTGGCTATTGTCTCTCAGTATGGGCCAACTTTCACATTCATTACTACTCAACCACCTTTATGACCTTCTCTTACTGGTCACATGGTCTCCTCATTAGTTCGGTGTGCCGGTAGGTGAGGTTTTTGTTTGCAAGCATAGATCAACTTGATGTGAAAGCTTCCTATTTTCTTCACTGATGAATATGAGCTCCACTTCACTCAACCATTCCATCAGTCCCTCTACCTCATCATTTTACTTTGGTGTATCATGGCCAATACCTATCAAGGCTGTTTCTCTCTCTCTCTCTCTCGCTCAATCAACAATTTTTGTGTTTATATGAAATCAAAACACAATTACATGCCTCAGATTGTTAACATATGAAATTTGTGCATAATTACAATCTTGGGAGAAAACAGGGTGTTACATAATGCCTCAATTGGGATTTAAAAGTTTTAAGACCCCAAAGTGGGCCCTAAAAGACAGTAGCCCCAATGTTTTCACCAAAAAATTGTTGATGGGAGGAATAGTAAAATCCTCACTCAAGAATTTTAGAATCTCACTATGTTAGGTGAGATAGGAAGGATTATCACCTTGGGCTTATAGACTATCAAAAAAATCAATCAAACCTCAAGAAATAAGTTCTTGGATATGATGCTATTGTATAAAATTTGTATGCTTTTATGTAAAATAAATTTAAAAATAGAAAAAGTGATTGCAAATGAAACTTATAAACAATTGAATAAGTAAATGCAATATAACATAAATCTGAAAATTTAGTGCACAACAAGTCTCATAAATAAGAAGAAATCAATAGATTATTTTATAAATATCATTATGAGTTACAACCAATATTCTAGATAATTGGTGTCTCAAATAAAGAAGACTAGAACTAAAAATTGAACCGGATCATTCCAAGCTACAAGTGCATCATAGTCTTGAATTTGTAAAACTAACATTAATCAACACTGAAACTAAATTCATAACTTCGAATTAAGACTAAATAGACTTTCGAGATGAACAAATGACCTTTGGAGCATGCCAATAAGCAATGATTCCCAGTCCTTTCTTTGCCACCTTTAGAATTACCCTGCTATCAACAAGATACTTTTTTTTTACTGGCAAAATCGAAAACTGGGCGTGGATCATACTTGCATGACATGGGTTCGATTCCAAACCACTACCACTCTAACCTCTAGGTGCACCGCATACCCCCAAGCATGACACATGGGATAGACAAGGTTTGAACCAATGACATTGCAAGGAGTGCCTTAACAGTACACTCTATTACCAATTGATATACACGCGTGGGGGCACTATCAACAAGATAACTTGTCTCTAAAGAAACTCAAAAATGAATGAATGAACATATATTCTCACTTGAGGCAAGATAAAAACTTATCAGAAGTATATCTCTCTCTATTTTCTCCTCTCCCAATTTGTCCTTTCTCTCGTCCTTTTATGTCTTCAAAAATTAGTTTAAGTGGTTCAATTACCTTTTGTTACAAAGTTAAATAACTTTAGTTCGGAGAGGACAACTTTATTTTATAATAAGCATAATTAATAAATAATAATTAATAGGTGGGGTCCCCTTAAGTATTTTATTCCTTTATTTTCAACATTAAATTCCCTTGTAACTCCAAAATTTAATCAAACATCATGCATATATAATCATCAGAAAATATATAAAAAAGAAACCAATATGAACATGCCACATCATCAAACACTTGTACCTCCTAAAAAACATATCATAGTGACATGATATTAATTTTTTTTCAAAATAATATCATGTGTCTATTGTCCCAAAAATATGCCTCAAATGTCAAAGTGAAAATGTCATCATATAATCTTAAATAAATCACAAATTGTATTTTTTGTTTGAATTTGTCTCCCTTTATCTACTCCCGTTTGAAAGAGCAACTGCATTCTTAAGTAAGTCTGGATCAATAGATTTATTTTCTTCCACTTTTTCAATTTCAGGGTGCATGCCATTGAAAGTAATTTTTCTTTCATTACTTTTAGCCTGAACTAAGGGTTGTTTTGAATGTAGTGATGAGGCCTCAGATGAGTCAGAGCTTGTGGAATTTGCAGGTTGTTTACCTTTATCTAATTGAGGTTCAAGTGGTAGTTCTTTTTAGTTTCTAGGAACATGGACAAAATGAGCGATAGAAGCAACATAAGCAACATGAGGCATGGAGTGCATAGGAGGAGGTGGTGGCAATGAAACATTAGGACAATAGACTATTCCAAAAGGAGGATTTGTAGGAATTTTCTCTTAGCCATCATTAGATGGTTTCATAGGAGGTGGCTTAGGAAAATAAAAAATGCTCGGGTGAGGTTGCAGAGGTGGAGGTAAGGCAGGATGTCCAACAAGGTTCAATTATCCGGTTTGCACCAACTGTTCGAACTCTTAAAAGTTGGCATCAAAGTGTATTGAGAATATCGTTCTTTTATTTCTGCCTTGTTGCTCGAAAAAATTAGGAACTCTTCCTCTCCGACCTTTGTTTCCCCTGTTTCCACTGAGGTTACCGCCACAACCTAAAATCTCATCTATATGCATCAATAATCCAATTAGTAAATATACAAGACACATTAGATCAAACATCAAATACTATTTTTCTTTCAAATGATTTAGAAATGGCTCTAAAAAGACCAAGTAATCAAGCATGCAAAGGGATAATGAAAGGGAATGAAGGAAAAAAGAAAGCAAAAACATAATTTGATAGATAATACACTCTTTACTAACTGTTCCAACATCTGAGCTGTACATTATTTACAAAACTTCTTCATATGAACTGTCATTAATTTCTTTGAACATAGGTAATGAATGAAAATGAAATAATAAATGATAGGGGAATAATGACGAGGGATTTATAATTTGCGAAAAATGTTATAATATGATTGGTATGCGTGAAGAGTTTTACCTTCATAATCCATAAACAATCAATTAATTTTGTTCATAACCTGTATCATTTTCCATTTGAGTAAATCAAATAGACTGTGTATTGTTCACTTCATAATACTCACAAACAATTTTCCACAACATTCATGTATGCTTGAAACATTTCTTTTATTCACCCAATACTTTCAAATAAAAAACAAACTGCTCATATATCTCCTTTTCACCAACACCAATATCAATGTCGTATAAACATTTTTGATAGTAAATCCACTTTAAGAGGTTTATATTAATCAGTTATATAAACAATGGGGAGTCATTCCATGAAATTAAAATGACGTATGTTTTGAGAAACTTAGGAATACTTTATGGAAAGTGATACATGATGTGGGGATAATGCCCTATTCATATAAAAAATAAACTTTTCATCCATATTTTAATCCTTTTCCACACATGCGAGATATCTTTATATTCAACTACTCAAACTTGTATCATACTATTTGGATGCCAATCTAGTAATGATTTCAACCAATACTTTTAAAAGCAAACCCAACTCTTTAAATTATGACCATTCATGATTATTTGCAAAACTGGTGTCATATTTAGAACTATAATCGGAATAGGATGGCTTCAGTATTTAAATATTGTATAGGACGAAGTGAATTGTATTTGTAGCCAAATAATTATTCTATTGAGTTACCAGGAGTTCAAACCAAATCATGATTATAAACTTGCATGGATATCTGAACTGAACAAATAAATCATTGATTCTATGCTATCACAGATTTAAGTTGAAGAGATAGAGGGTACTCGGGTGGCCCAAACATTATAAGGAACAAGAGAAACACTGGGTGTGTAGCCATATTATAAATTGAGGAAGTGCCCAACTCAGACTGACCATAACTTGCTACAAACCCAAAAACAAGACGAGCCATAATTATGATATGACCATCGGCTTCAAATCCGAGTTCTTTAAACATTTTCAAAATAATAGATGTGGCCATATATATGGCCCCTTTTGAATCATATGCAACAATTTTTTAATATGACCCTGGTTCAAATCCCATATAACCAAGTAGCCAACAAACATATATTCATTATGTATTGGAAAAAATACCCTCAAACCTATTTTTGAACTCGAATAAACTCAAAAAATAATAAGGGTTGACAAAAAATACTGCTAGTTGCATAAACAATATGAGAGCGAACAACTTGTATCCAACTTTAAAACTCAATCAGAAGTCAATCATCCATCATAAGGAACAGGTTCAAAACTTGACCCAGACTTAGCATGACAAAACCACTTCAGTGATGGTCGTGTAAATCAATAATAACCAAGAGGATGTAAGCTTATTCAAATCCGAACTAAGTTTTAAATCTTAGTTATATTTATGGAAACATGGGTTTAACCATAACCCCAAAAAATACTCAGCGCATATCCATTATGTCCATATGGAATGAACCCATAACGAAAGTTAGCAAAATAGAGAACCATTTGAAGTTTGGTTGCATAAACAATTTTCTAACTGTTATTAATCTCAAACCAAGTTCAAATATTGAACCATAACAACTACAACAACAATGGGTTCAACCAACCATCCATTCTTTAATAAATATCCAGGAAATGGAAAATGGAAATATGAATAGAGTGAAGAATGCATTCAACAAAGGGTAGTAACAAAGTATTTCTTTTTCTTTGCATAGAAAAACCCTCAAACCATAATTCAAAATATTTCCATTCAAGAGAGAAAATAAAGGAGGAAGAGCTACACACACTCAATACCAGTAAAAAACAAAGCAATTTCTAACTCATTACTTTGCAAAACATATGCAAGATATGTTCAACATACATGGCGAGTACATACCTTTCCAAGGAGATTTTTTATACCAATTGTTTGATTCCGAGACAGTGGCTGCAAATACCAAGTGCACATTTTCAAGGCTGAGCTTTCTCTCTCTCTCTCTCCATAGACCTAACTAAACAAAATGACCAAAACCCAAAGCAAAATGAGGTGATAAAACACATGAATGTGGGAGTAAATTCCCACAACCTTGCTATTCAATGCATGGTCAGCCCATCACATTGCCATGAAAAACCAAATACCATATGTGCATGCCAACTCAAAACCACATACAATTCAGATAACCATTAAACATATATATCATATATTATGTTAATTCTCATAGCCTTGTGCAATACGTTATGTCAACTCATAACTTTGAAATTAATATTACCTTTAACACATCACCTCAAGCATATTCCTTATGACAACCATATCAACACAAAAATCCAAGTTGAATGGGTTATAGCTCATGCCTTTGTATATAACATAACCATATATAATATTCCAATCAAATCATACGATGTGAAAAACTATATTATGTGCTATGTCAAACTCAAGGTTCAACACATTATCACCACGCCAACCTTATATGCGTATATTATTTGAAGAACCAAACTTTGCATTGACATGTATAGCTTGTATCTATTGCCCTATGAAAAATGACATATTCATATGTGTATACCAAACCCTAAAAACAAACCATGTAAGCTATATAAACTATTTAAAGTTTATATATCTCAAATTTGCAACTCTTCATGCTTTGAAAATATTTTCATCATGCATGTAATCTTAGGAATAGAACCAACCTTTTGCAAATTCACTTGATGGGTGTCATATTAATGTCACCATACCAATGATAAGTAAACAGAGTTACCACCACTTGATGATTTTGCGAAACTGCCATTATCGTGTTCAAATGTGAACACGAATTTGCGTCATCCATACATGTGTACTGATAAACACCATAGAACCTAAATCATATACCATCATTTTGAAACATCATAACTAAAATGACATCACAACTGATATGAAGATATTCAAACATGCTAAGGGAAATGTTACGCTTAAAAATAATCACTTAGTATGTTTTCTCTTAGGGGATCCACCTATTATTATTTCATTATAAATATGTATAGATAGGCTTTGCAATAATTTGCAGGATTTAATAGTAGGTGACAAATTTTTTAGTCAACACAAAGTACCTAGATAGATGAAAAATAATATAGTAATCCATTTCGGATCAACTAGAAGTGGAGGGAACCCCATTGGTGCTAGACAATGAATTGACTTGGAGAGAGGTTCATAAGAGGAAGGAGAAGAAGGGGAAAAAATAGGGCTCTTGAATGCTTTTAAGTTAGTCTTCTCCTTTGGAGTATATTTTATGTATAAGTTATGTCTTAGTTGGTATTGTTTCCACCCAAACTAGCAACCTTTGTAGAGGTGCTAATGGGAATAAGCACAACATGGGAAACACACCACTGTCATCTTAACACCATTTCCCCTTCAATTTAGACCAGATCCTTGAAGCCATGGGGGGTATCTCAACCCAAGGAAATTAATCTGTACAACACCTTATGGTAGCTTACGATACAAGTCACTTCCAAAACACACACCTCAATATATGGTTAAATAGACCAAAGCAATGGAGTAGTTGAATGCCTTGAGAATATTCAAATAATAACTAGGGAAATAAATACCACAATATAAAGAGGGTTAGGAGCTAATAAATTAACTATTGATATTTGAAATAAATACTCTATAGTAGAAATATAAATCAACACTATGATGTCACTCTTTGGATGAAGAAACACATACCTTTTTCCACACAAGAGTGAGATCTAATCACACAAACCAAGAAAAAATGATATACTTGAGTTAACTCTTGATTATATGTTGTAAATCGGACTATCTTGCTGTTGTTCAAAATTCTAGAACTGATATATGATAATAATGAAAAAAAATGAATATTTTGGGTGAGGAAGAGCACCCTAAGAGTGCCTAAAAGAACTTGTAATGATAAACCTTGGGTAATTTGGCGAGGGAATTAAATAAACTATATAAAAAAACACAAAAATGAATGATTGTAAGAATAAATGAACAATAACCATGCAATTATCTCAAACTTTCAAAGAGAGGTGGTGAATCCCCCAAGGGTTTCACTTAAAATATCCAAAATGTAAAATGACAACTATCAAAAAATTAGGAGACAAATTTCACTGTTAGAAAGTGCTATATATACTTTATAAACAATCCACAAGTGAAATATAAGCTAGGGTAGGGTTCGAATCCACCTTTTAGGGTTAGACCCTAGCTTTAAGGTTTGAACAATTCTAATTCTCTTTGTTGTAATTTAATTTCCATAATTGATAAAACTTTTAAATCATCCCACAAAAGGTTAGATAAAAACTTTAAGCACAAATGTGCGGGGCTACTTTATAGGGTTAACGATCAACAATTTACAATAAATTCTTGGACAAAAATGTCTAGAAAATGAAAATTAACTATTAACTTTGCACTAGACAATGAATACATATTTTTTGATGGTGTATCTTTTATATTTTTGTATTGTATATGACATAAAAGAAAATAGTTTGAGTTTTTAGGGTTTTTTTGGTTGGTTGTTGGGAGTTAAGCTTAGTGCCTTGTCTCTACTTAGGGCTTATGGGGTCAAGAAGTATGCCCCTCTAAGAGTTGGTTTTTCAACGTTGATGCATTATAGTGGGAGATAATGACTCAAGGCTAGTAGTCCCTTGTCTAATCAAGACAAAACATAAAAACCAAGGCCCTACAAGAAAGGTTTGCTTGAGGGAATAACCTTCACCAACAAGATCAACAAAAAACTTGAAAAAATACTTAAAACCCTTGGCAAGGAGTATACAACTAATCAAGACAAGATATAAGTACTAACCAAATCATTTTAAGGAATATGGAAGGGATACAAACCTAGATGTTGTCCTTGCAAGTAGTTGTGCAACTCCTCAATGGGTTGATCTTGCTAGATTTAGTAGGAACTTGGACATTCACAATAGTTTTTGAAGTAAGAAGAATAACCGAGAAAGAAAGATCTCCAAGAATTGACACCAAGAAACACCAAGTAAAATATATTCTATTAATGGCTTCAAACGATCTCCAACAATTCACAACAATTTGGAATGAGAGGAGGGTCTATATTTATAGATGAGCATCCCAACTCGTTCCCGTTATTTATTCCCTAAATCTAGGTTAAGGAAAGTATAATTAAATGGACTTGTCATCCACATAACTAGGAGACTAAGTCAAAATACATTTAAATGATACCTTACATGCATAAAACCCTCATAAAGAGGTGACATCAACCTTCTAGGAGGGAAAAATTACCTTTAGGGTGCAATGTTTCATCTAAATTTCATTTGGGAGGACTCAAAATATGGAAAGGAATAATACTTGGCGATCCTAACTCCAATGTTAACCTCTAAACGAGGGAACAACCTCTCACAAAAGTCTAAATAAACCCTCTAAAGTGGACGACTCTTCCATTTGGGCTATTAAGTTATCAAAAGGTGATCAAAAGTCCATCCACATCATCATGAGTGAGTGGCATGTCATAACCTTAAGGTGTAAATTCACTTAAGTGACCTCCATATCATCCAAGTGAGATCAAAATAATCCCATGGATGTCATAAAGTGCCCCAAGTGAGGGTTAACCCTCTTTAGTGAGAAAAAACACTTCAAAAGAGTGCTAAAAGAGGGGGATGTTCTATCATCTTTCACATGGCAAGTGTAGAGGGTGCCCCTGAGGATTTAAATAGCATGTCTATGCCTCAAAGAGTGTGACCAATGCCTTAAGAAACATGATATGCCACGAAATTTGTTAGGCTACCTCCACAAATGTGAAACTAGATAATCATGTGTAGAATCATCCCAAGGGAAAATTAACAAATTGTGGTACATACAAAATAAAGAGAGGGTAAATGTGGGGTAAAATAGGTGTGTTAAACCATGGGTGTGACAACCCTTACAAAGCGCAATCACCTTTTCCATAGAAAAAGAATAAGTAATAGTTAGGTCCATTTAAGTCATTTATCCTATGAGATCCACCTTAGAATGCTCATATGCATACCCAAGACATAGATTTCCAACTTGGAGGGAGTTACCACCTCCAAGGGATAGTCGATCAGATCAATAAAACCGAGCACCTTGAGAATGGGGACTAAAAGGACGTGCCTTGACCATACACCTAAGGGGATATAAGCAACCAATAACCAACACTTTTACATCAATCATCCCACCATGGCCATGCTGATGTGTTCAATGAAATCATGTTTAGATTTCACAAAGTATTACGAAATTATCGTTTTTCTCTTCACCTTTACTCTTGCAAATAAAATTTTCACCATTCATTTCTTTGATATTCCTGTTTGTGTTGTTTCAAACAGATCAAAAGGAGAGTCTTTCCTAAGAAAATAAAACATGTATTGCTTGCATAGCACGAAGACTCACTTAGTTTTTAAGCTGCGCAATTTGAAAACAAGATGCAAACAAGTGAAAACAATATACAAATGGAAAATACATATACGTTTGGTAAATAAATTATATTACAATGTGTATGGCGATTGGGAACATTTATTTTATAAGTAATATGGTAAAATGTGGTGGACCTTGTGAATCCTAAGCATAGTAAAATGATATGGTGTTATATTGTGTACAAATTATATAAGGTTCGTTCTATATATTGCAAACTTCATATAGAATGATATTGGCGAACCCACTAACACTTATATTAATGGGATACAATTATTTTATTAACATAACATATGGTTGGTGGAAACATTTCTATGGATATATGTCAAGGTTTTTAAGCTTTGTCTATTTGCTTTGTAAACCCTAATTCCATCGGCCGACACCAGTGCATTACTCCACTCAATGTTCGTGCCTGCGTTAAATGTGTATCATGGTGGATCTGACCCGATGTACCTTGTATTAACGCTGGTTGGTAAGCATCGATGATGGTTGTGTGGCATTGGTTTCAAACACACCACATCGCTTGCCATATGGCGATGGTCTCTAGCTCGAGCTTGTCGCCACCCCATTCCACATGCTTCAAACTGTTCACATTCGACTCTGGTTTTAATGTCATGAATTTGATTTGGCTGTTAAATATATTTTTGACTGTTAAATTTTTTTAAAATTTCAATGAACAAATATATTTTTGACTGTTAAATTTTTTTAAAATTTCAATGAACAATGTGAAGAGACAATGCAAGGAATCATTTTTATTCTGTATACATGAAGTGATGCTATATTTATGGATGTGATGATTATGAAGTATATAAACTGTTATATGTTTTTCATTGGTTATTTTATTGCATGTACATGATGGTTGAAATAGTCACGAAAGTCACCAGTTATATGTTTTTCATTGGTTATTTTATTGCATGTACATGATGGTTGAAATAGTCACGAAAGTCACCAGACATTTTGGGAATTCATTTTTAGTGACAAATCCTATGGATAAGGAGGGCCTTTTTGAATTATGTTTGAATGATATATTATGAAACTTAGTTTCATTCTATGTTTTCTTATGCTTCTTCCCAAGTTTTTTGAGGTTATAAAATAAACCATGGTCTATCATTGTGACCACGTATTGATAGTTAGTTAACATTTTTTGCTGATTGAGATATTGAAAGTTGCTAACCACCTTGGTGGTAAGATATATAAATACTTAAGCCTCAGAAAGAGGGATCATAATTATACACTCTCTATGGTGTGTTTGAAGCATTTTTCTTGTTTTTAAAGGTCATTCTTTTCATCTTTACACTAGAATATTAGGGTCTAAAAGTTCTATTGATAGAAGGAGTTGTTTTTTTTAATGTCAAGATGGGAGATCAAGTTCTGATTTTATTTGCATAAGGTATATTTTACTGTTTGGTCACTGAAGCAAAATTCTTTTTATGTTTCCACCATTAGCTTGTCTAATTGGTTCTTGGTTGCAGAGACTAATACCAACATCCAGAAACATTCATTGAATCTTGTTGTAGTTTTGTCAGTTCATAATATTTGTTTGTCATTTACATAGTATTCAAGCAGTGTCATAATCACTAGCTATATATGAAAGAACATGTTTATGGTCCAGACTTTTGCAGAAGTACGAAAGAGATTTAATACTGTCATTCTAATGTATTGATGATAAACTATTGAATAAAACAAAACTTCTTTTCCCATATTCATATTTCTTTTTCTTGAGTCATTTTCTTATACTCATCTAAATGCTATTCTATTTTAATTATATATCTCCGATTTCATTGTTTTCATTATATGTGTTGGTTGTGGAGCCCGATTATCTTCCTAATTCATATGCAGGTCAAAGAAACTACACGATACACAATTCTTGTAATTCGAATATTGTAATTTTGTAGTCAATCAAGACCATTCATTATAAGGTCGCAGATATGACGCTAGAAGTATGTTAGGGTTTTTTTCCCTAGAAGGAAACCCTCTTTTATGAGATAATTTTATTGTGATTGTGGATTATTGCGAATATTGTATTATGAGAGAGGAGACTGTGAGGGAAAGAAGAGGAAGTTACAATGGGTGTGTTGTAGGTTGTATCCCTTCATTTGCTGGATAATAATAAAGGAAGGACCTGGAAATTTATTTGGTGGACGTAGCCCACACTGGGTGAACCACATATATCTGTGTCTGTATTGTATTGTGTATATTCTGTGTTTTATTTCCACATTTTTTTATTTTATTTTATTGTTCCATGATCCCGTTTTTCTAACAACTGGTATCAGAGAAATATGTAACTCGCAGGAAAAGAGGGTTCCTGGTTCGAGTGGGAGCAATGGAGAAAGATGGAAAGTTTAGGGTCGAGAAATTTAACGAAAAAAACTACAAGCTATGGAAGATGCAGGTGGAAGATTATTTATATCAAAAGGATCTATTCCTACCATTGGGCGAAATAGCAAAGAAGCCGACGAGCATGAAGGACGAAGAATGAGAGGTTCTTGATAGAAAGACACTAGGAACGATATGACTGAGCCTAGCAGTGTTGATGGATTTCAATATTTCAAAAGAAAAGACAATGAAGGAGCTGATGGACACATTGACTAAACTGTATGAAAAACCCTCGACGTCCAATAAGGTATTTCTAATGAAGATATTATTTAATATGAAGATGTTAGAAGGTGGGTCTATTGTAGATCATTTAAATGAATTTAATACGGTTACTAATCAACTAAGTTATGTAAAAGTGGAATTTTATGATGAGGTCAGGGCTCTTCTAATTCTGTGCTCATTGCCAGAAAGATGGAATTGCTTGGTCATGGCTATAAGTAACTCTGCCTCTGGTTCAAACACTCTAAAATTTGATGATGTTGTTGGTGTTATCCTTAGTGAGGAAATGCGATGGAAAAGAACAGGTGAGACATCAGGTAATGTGTTGACTGTGGAGAACAGGGGAAGACAAAAGGATAGAGGAAATGGATTAGGGAACTATGAGAATTCTAGGAAGGACATATAAAAATCCAGACTAGGAAAGATAGAGTGTTGGAATTGTAGGAAGAAATGACATCTGAAGAAAGACTGCAGGGCCCCAAAGAAACAAAGAGATGGACAATCAGAAAAAAATAAAGAAGCAAATGTAACAGGTGATATGTTACAATATGCTTTGATTCTTTCTGTAGATAATATTTCTGAGTCTTTGGTAGTAGATTCAGGGGTTTCATTTCATGCCACACTGCATATGACACATTTTCTTGACTATTTTCGAGGTGATTTTGGACAGTTTCATTTGGGTGATGATGCACCATGAAAAATTGTTGGAATGGGTAAGGTTTCGAGGTGATTTTGGACAGTTTCATTTGGGTGATGATGCACCATGAAAAATTGTTGGAATGGGTAAGGTACAAATAAAGAAAAAGAATGGAAACCAATGGTTGTTGAAAGAGGTAAGACATGTTCCATATCTAAGGAAAAATCTAATTTCAACAGGGAAGTTGGAAAGTGAAGGCTGCATATCTATATTTATAGATAAGGCGTGGAAGGTCAACAGAGGATCACTGGTGATAGAAAAAGGAGAGAAGGTAGGTGCATTATATTTATGTACTCGTAATATTGACTCTTCTATCTCTTTAGCTTTTACAAGAGTGGATACAACACTGTGGCATCATAGGCTTGGACACATGAGTGAGAAGGGGATTCAAATAATTCACAAAATAAATTTGTTTCCAGATCTTAAACAAATTGATTTGGATTTGTGTGAGCACTTTGTTTATGAAAAACATAAGAGAGTTAGTGATCCAGGTGGATATTAGTGGTCACCCACCTGTTCCAACTAGCTCCTCTTGTCACGTTTTAGTTCAACACATTCTTTTGTACTTCTTTGTAATTGTGGGATTTACACCTCTCGGGATGTCTGAATCCATACACATCTTCCATGTGGATACTCGTGGCCTCCCACCTAATCCAACTAGATTATTTTATATGTTTTCATGTCATCACATCTTGTTGTACTTCTAGGGATGTTTTGGGGCCCTAACCAATGTTATTTTGTATTGCCACAAGAAAAATATTAATGGAGTTATAGTTTGATGAATTAATGAGTATTTCTCGAAAATACCTTTCCAACGAGCTATCATATGCCTAAAACGAAGATTGTATGCAAAAGTTACGACCCCGAGAAGTTAATGTACTAACTTACCCAAATGGGGCCCACATGACTTTTGGAATTTCATCTCCTAGGGTTAGGTTTTTGGATGTATAGGGTTTTGGCATTCCTATTTATCATAAAAAGGCCTTCAGAGCCTCATTGTAATCATATTCTTGCGAATGAACGTAGCCATCACATCTCTTTTCAGAGACAAAGCTGCCACCATTCTAGCGAGTCTTGCACTATGTATTTTTATAGTCTCTTTACAATTATTTCATTAATAGAAATCAAGCATTGTTGTATTTATCTGTTTCTGGAAATTTTCATCAGTGTTTCATTGTAATTTCTTTGCTTTCATTTCATTCTGAAATTAATCTGGATCAGTGGTATCAGATTAGGCTACTCTTAATTGTTTTTCAGCGCATGTCCTCGACAAGGTCCGAGTATAGCCAGTTGGGTATTGAATTTGTATCTCTTGAGGAAAATCACTCTCGCATTCCCAAGAAACCCTTGATGGTGGTAGATAATAAAGACGACGAAGCAAAATATTCTATTAACATGTTGCTTGAGAAAGCTCTCGCGCAATAGAGGGACAAAATGATGGAGAATTTTGCATGCATTATTCAACGCCAACCGATAACAACATGCGCATATTCATCAAGTGACCATTTTGGAGGAACCTCTCCCTTCAAGGTACAAGTTAATTTTGATATTCCCATATTTGAAGGTCCTATAGATGCGGATGCCCTAGAAAAATGGTTAAATCTATTAAAAGGTTTTTTCTCTGTTCAAAATTTTTTCGACAGGGAAAAGATCACCTTCGCACTCCTCGAGGCTCTCCCCCATGTCAAACATTGGTGGGAAACTTACTAGGAGAAAAATTCCACAGAGAAATATGGAATATATTGGGCCAAGCCCACTTGGGATTTTTGTGTGGATGTGGTCAAAGAACAATACTATCCTATTGATAACTATGAAGAGAAGTACGTGAGATGGACCACACTACAACAAGAGAAGAGCCAAATAGTGTCGGAGTTTACAAATACTTTCCATACCTTGCGCACCAAGCTAGGTATCAAAGACTCCGAGTGGAATTTGGTTCTAAAATACCATGGGGCTCTGCATAGGTACATCCAAACTGGAATGGATTTCCTAAACATCTCATCATTAGGAGCTGCCTATCGATATGTTGTCAAAGTTGAGTAGAAATTTAGGCACCAGAAAAAATGGAAATTCGAGCTTGAAATCTGCAACAACCAAAGCATGGTAAAGTGTAGTGTCCCCAAGGCCGAGCCCCGTTGTAAACCAAGTTCTGAAAGGAATTGTCATTATGTTTTATAGGCTGGTGAGCCAAGTTCTTATAAGCTGGAGACTTATGTGTTTGTTAGGCTAGGGAGCCTAAGTGTTGAAGGCCAGGAACCTGCTGTTGTACTTGTATGTATGCAGAAAATTTAATAAAATATAAACACCGCCAGGTGCAGACCGACCACGATGAATGAGTGAAGGGGGACTGATCATCCACAGAGTGGGCAAGGAATTAGGGGCTGGAAGGTGGGAAAGGGGCTAAGTGTTGAGCCTGGGGGCTAAGCCTAAGGGGCTTAAGCCTGAGAATAATATTTTAATATTATTCCAAAAGAACATGTGCATTTTATGTTTCATTTCATCCTAAGTTTTGGAAAGGGTAAGCGTGCAAAGGGGATGCATGTTGATGGAACACATGCAGTTCCAAGGGTGACAAGTGTCAGCCTTGGTGCATGCAAATAAAACGGCCAGGAGGAGCCGTGAGAGGGATCCCCTCAATTCTACTTGATGGTCTGAAGGTAAACGATCAGACCTATGCAAAAGAATACCCTGGTGCATCCCTGAAAGTCGAAAAGCCTGGGTTGACTTCTGAGATAGCCGATACCACCCCTATCTGATCAGTTCGAACCTGTGTAAACCCTGCGTGGATTGTTTGTCACGCATCCCTGACAACTAGAGCGTGAGTCTATTCTATGATGGCGGATTGGGAAATAGAAGTGACCAGCCATTGTTGAACCCGTTGGGAAGCCTGTGTCTGTTTTCCCCGTGAGTTGTTGTGTCCACGCAGTGCTGGACTACGTGGGGTCTTGTTGGCCAGTGGTGCAATGCTCTCTCCAGGTGAGAGAGGTGATTGAGGTTGGAAGAACAGGTTGTTGGCTTGTGAGCGATTCTCTCCAGGTGAGAGAGTGTGCGAAGGAAGGAGAGGACTCCTGGAAGGAACCCTGTAGCTTCCACAGAGCTCAGAGACTTCCGGTCCGACCTGTTCCTGTAACCCAAGGCAAGGGAGATTAGCAGCCGAAGGACTGTCCAGGTGACAGAGAAGGTGTATACTCCTGGGGTGGAACAAGCATGTGGGGAATGAGGGTCTGTGGGAAGTGAGCGTGGGAGGTTCCTTGGAGAGAATCCCTTCCTTGTGGTTGTGTGTTGTTTTCCCTGTAACCTCAGCCTAGCCTAGATTTCCTTGCATTGGGTGGAGCTTAGTCCCAGCTCGGGGGTGACCCATTGCTGAGATGATGAGCAGTGCAGTCTAAGGCTGGGAGGTTCATGGAAGGCCTGCACTTGGTTGGTGGATTCTACCACTATTAAAATATAAGTACCTGATTATGTTTTAATCATGTTTTTCATGAATCTACTGCTTATGATATCATGGTTTCCGCTGTGTATATGAATTAGTATGAAATGCTATGGACTGTTAATTATGGCAGTAACTCATATGAATACTCTGTGTAGAATGTGTTTATTTGTTTAAATGCATGAGACTTATAATACCTGTATGAGTTATGTGCAAGGTGGTGTTATAAGTTTTCTTTAAAGAGCGATTAAACCTTGGTAGCAGAAAAGGTGTGCTATAGTTTGGTATTAGAGCCAAGGTTTTGACACTGAGCCTAGATGGGCCAGTGGAGAGATCTTTGGACCGAGAATGCGAGGGGAAATTGGGTCTGGAAGGCCAATTTAGGACCCTGGTTTACTCCAAAATGTCAAGGAGTTACTTGACGCATTTTTTTTAAAGCTCAGGAGGTATAGCGGCATTATGAAACCACGACCATTGTGGTATGAGTCCACAGGGAGAGAGGACTCCACACCGGTGGTGTGGAAGCTCTAGGAACTGTTCAGGAGGGAAGGCGAACCCTTGTGAGCCGTTAGATCTTGAGAAAATTACCCGACAGCCATCGGATCGGTAGAGAGTTGCAAGAAGTTTTAAATCTTTGTGAATAGAAGGGTGAAAGTTCCGGAAGGAGAGTCATCCATTGGGAAATCGAGGTTTGGGGAATCACAAATCCTGAGGACATATGTGTTTCGGCATTGGAAATTCTGAAAGCCCGATAGGAGGTATGACTGTGGTCATATAAGGGGAGGTCGTGTGAACCACGAGTCTAGCCCGGAGGGCTAACAAGAGTTAGAGCGCATCGGCATTTGGAAGCCCAAAACGTCGAAAGGATTTGCGCCGTAGGTCTGAGAAAGATCTGACCGTTGGATTTTTCTAGGAATGGACATGGACACATGGAGATGTACCACGTGCCAGTGGGTCAAGAAGAGAAGCGAGAGAGGTGGGACCCGATGACGTCGTTAAAAAGCGACGTGGGCCCTCATTAACGTACCACGTACCACCGCAGTTGTGGGTAACCACTGAGTCATGTGGGCCCGGAGGGTAGAGTAAGTCGGAATTTCAGAAGTCGAGGGGTGGAAAGGAAAGAAAGTTGAAAGTCTTGTGGGCCAAAACTCCAACACCCGAAGTCCCAAAATTCCGAAGTGCTGAAAATGAAATCTTTGAAAACCCGAAAAATGAAGTCCTGAAAATTGTAGAGCCGAACGAGAGCTCAGAAAACCCATTGGAATCGAAATGTCTTTGTTCTTGTTGGTGTTAGTCATAAATGTTGTGGATTGTTTATGAAGTTTAATGGCCTGACAAACTTCAAATTTAATTTCACAGAGAGTGCGTGTGCAGAGTTCAACAAAGGCCAGGACTCCAGTTAACCAACATCGAGTATTGAGTGGGGAAAAGTGCAGATTACCCCTGAAATAGAAGACGAACAGGAAGGAAAGGATGTTAACCTGGGAGTCGAAGGATCGAACTCCAACGGACAAGGAAAAGAAAAGGATAAGGAAGGACACATAATGAAAATCATTGAAGGATTGCAAAGAGAGGCCAAGGCTCGCTGAGATGATAGCCGAAAGCTTATGAAAGTCAGGGATCGACAGGGTGAATTAAACTTAAAATTTTTGAAGAGCTTGGAAAGAATAGAGAAGAAAATCGAGAAGGGAGGAGACTCAAGTACGACGGAGAGTCACAGAACCCATGGGAGAAGAATTAGGTCGAGGAGTGGTAGCCGACATCTTAGTCGCTCCCAAAGACATTCTGACAGGAAGACATAGAGTAGTTCAAGCCCATCCCCTACCAGAAAACACCGAAAATCTGGAAAGGATGAATTGAAAGGGGAGATGAACAAGATTAAGCCTCCAACATTCGATGGAGAACATAAGAAGGAAGAAGATGCCGAGACCTGGTTGCTTGGAATGAAGAAATACTTCCAACTGCAGAATTATTCTTCCCATGCAG
>ML795449.1:221435-238749 GCA_009831015.1 Picea engelmannii
GAAGGTCACTGAATTGGTTAAGTCCTGTTCAGTGGACATGAAAGGAATGAGCACTAAGGCTGAATTGAACATTCTACCTTTAGGCTCATACGATTGCTTAATTGGGATGGACTGGTTGGACCAACACCATGCCCTTCTGGATTGCCGTAACAAGAGATTTACATGTTTGGACAAAGAGGGAAATCAGGTAACAGTCCAAGGAATTCCCAAAGTCGTGGATGTGAGGGAAATCTCAGCCATGCAGCTGAAGAAATGTTACCGGAAAGGCTGTCAATTATATGCAGCTCGGGTGGAAGAAGCATCTCGAGATGTAGTGAAGATCATGAAGTACTCAAGGAGTTCAAGTATGTATTTCAGGAGGTACCTGGACTACCTCCGAGGAGGGACATCGATTTTTCTATAAATTTGATGCCTGGAACAACTCCAGTTTCGAAAGATCCTTATAGAATGAGTACACCAGATCTGAAGGAGTTGCAATTGCAGCTCGAAGAGCTACTGAAGAAAGGTTACATTCGCCCCACTGTGTCACCTTGGGGAGCCCTGGTCCTATTCGTGAAGAAGAAAGATGGGACGTTGAGGTTGTGCATTGATTTTCGACAGTTGAATAAGGTCACTGTCAAGAACAAGTATCCTCTGCCAAGGATTGATGATCTTTTTGATCAGTTGAAGGATGCAAAAATATTTTTGAAAATAGATCTCCGATCAGGATATCACCAAGTTAGAATAAAGGATGAGGACATCAGCAAGACCGCATTTAGAACAAGGTACGGTCATTATGAGTTGACGGTGGTGCCGTTTGGACTGTCCAACGCACCTACTGTTTTCATGTGCTTAATGAATGGAGTGTTCAGAAATTATTTGGACAAGTTTGTCATAGTCTTCCTGGACGATATATTGGTGTATTCCAAGACAGAGGAAGAACATGAACAACACCTGAGAATGGTACTGCAGGTGTTGAGAGAACACCAGTTGTACGCAAAAATGAGCAAGTGCTCTTTTTACCAAAGGCAGATCCATTATTTGGGGCACATTATATCTGAAGAAGGGATCGCTATGGATCCTAAGAAGGTACAAGCCATTCGAGAATGGCCAGCGCCAAGGAATGTGACAGAAGTTAGATTTTTTATGGGTCTGGCAGGCTACTATGGGAGGTTTATAGCCGGATTCTCAAAGATAAGTCATTCTATCACGTCCTTGCAAAGGAAGGGGAAGAAGTTCCAGTGGACTGAAGAATGTGAGAGCAGTTTCCAGTGATTGAAGCAGTTGCTAACCAGTGCTCCAATCATGAAGATTGCAGATCCAAATAAGGATTATGTAGTGTGCACAAATGCATGTAAGGAGGGGCTGGGAGGAGTTCTCAGCCAAGAGGTATTTGTAGTTTGTTATGAATCCCAAAAGTTGAAGGAACACGAGAAGAATTATTCCACTCATGATTTAGAGATGGCAACAATCGTCCACGCCTTGAGGAAATGGAGACATTACCTCATGGGCAAGAGATTCGAGTTGAGAACATACCATAACGGTCTGAAGTATTTATTTGATCAACCGACCTTAAACGGCAGGAAAATCATATGGCTAGAGTTTCTGTGCGAATATGACTTTGATATCAAGCATATCAAAGGGAAAGAAAATAAGGTAGTTGATGCACTCAGCAGAAAAGTGCACGAATTACATGCTACATCCATTAGCATGTACCAGACTGAGATGAAAGACAAAATTTTGGAAGCTGCAAATGCTGATTTGCAGTACAAAAATCTTGTAGCAAAGCTACAACAGCGTGAGAGACCACAGACCAAGGAAAGTTACACCTTGGGAACTAATGGTTTACTTCTGTATAAAAACATTGTGTATGTACCCAATGTCCAAGAGTTGAAGCTGACAATTCTAAAGGAGATGCATAACGTGGCTTATGTTGGACATCCTAGATATAAGAAGACTATGGTAGCAGTAAAAAGCCATTATTTTTGGTCGTGTTTGAAGAAAGAAATCGCTGAATACATCGCCAGATGTATGGAGTGCCAAAAGGTTAAGGCGGAGCACAGGCACCCAATAGGGTTGCTGCAGCCTTTACCTATTCCCGAATGGAAATGGGACGTGGTAACAATGGATTTTATCACAGGATTGCCTAGAACAAGCAAGCAACATGATTCAATCATGGTGGTGGTGGAAAAGATTACTAAAGCTGCCCATTTTATTCCACTAAAAACCACCCACAGAGCAGCAGATGTTGCTGATATCTTCTTAAAAGAAGTTGCACGCTTGCATGGAATTCCTAAGACAATTGTGTCTGATAGAGACCCGAAATTGACTTCGAATTTCTGGAAAGGACTGTTCAAAGGATTCAGAACGAATCTGAACTTTAGTACATCATATCATCCCGAGTCTGATGGACAGACAAAGAGAGTGAATAGAGTAATATAAGACATGCTGAGAATGTATGTGATGTATAAACCATCAAGGTGGGAAGACTACTTGCATTTGGTAGAATTCACCTACAATAATTGGTATCATGCATCATTGAAGATGAGCCCATTCGAAGCACTTTATGGAAGAAAGTGCAACACTCCGTGAGCTGGGATAATCCAACTGACAGAGCAGTAGTTGGTCCTGAGCTGCTCAAAGATATGGAAGATCAAATGATAAGAATTAAACATAATCTAAAAACTGCCCAGGACAGGCAGAAAAGTTACGCTGATAGTAATAGAACCCATAGAGAATTCAAAGTGGGTGACCATGTTTTCCTGAAAGTGAAAACTAACAGAAGTTCCCTGAGGTTGGGAAGTTGTGCCAAATTGGCAGCAAGATTTTGTGGGCCATTTGAAATCCTGGAAAGGATTGGGCCGGTTGCATACATGCTTGCCTTACCTGCATCTATGACTGTACATAATGTGTTTCATGTTTCACTGCTTGAGAAATATGTACCTAATGCTAATCATGTTATCGATTGGAATGTGATTCAGGTGGAACCAGAAGGTGTCCTCCAAGTGCATCCTGTGTGCATATTGGACAGGAAAAGAAAACAGCCCCGGAATCGAGCTATAGAGCTTGTAAAGGTCCAGTGGACCTGGTACGGTCCTGAGGATGCGACATGGGAGCATGCAGATGTTATGTGGGCAGAGTACCCGCATATTTTTGAAGATTTTGAAAGGCTTGCAGAGACAGTGTAAGTTGCACTGAGGACAGTGCAAAAATAAGGGGAGGGGGATTGTAGTGTCCCCAAGGCCGAGCCCTGTTGTAAACCAAGTTCTGAAAGGAATTGTCATTATGTTTTATGGGCTGGTGAGCCAAGTTCTTATAAGTTGGAGACTTATGTGTTTGTTAGGATAGGGAACCTAAGTGTTGAAGGCCAGGAACTTGCTGTTGTACTTGTATGTATGCAGAACATTTAATAAAATATAAACACCGCCAGGTGCAGACCGACCACGATGAATGAGTGAAGGGGGACTGAGCATCCCCAGAGTGGGCAAGGAATTAGGGGCTGGAAGGTGGGAAAGGGGCTAAGTGTTGAGCCTGGGGGCTAAGCCTAGGGGGCTTAAGCCTGGGAATGATATTTTAATATTATTCCAAAAGAACATGTGCATTTTATGTTTCATTTCATCCTAAGTTTTGGAAAGGGTAAGCGTGCAAAGGGGATGCATGCTGATGGAACACATGCAGTTCCAAGGGTGACAAGTGTCAGCCCTAGTGCATGCAAATAAAAGGGCCAGGAGGAGCCGTGAGAGGGCTCCCCTCCATTCTACCTGAAGGTCTGAAGGTAAACGATCGGACCTCTGCAAAAGAATTCCCTGGTGCATCCCTGAAAGCCGAAAAGCCTGGGTCTACTTCTGAGATAGTTGGTACCACCCATGTCTGAACAGTTCGAACCTGTGTAAACCCTGCGTGGATTGTTTTTCACGCATCCCTGACAACCAGAGCGTGAGTCTATTCTATGCTGGAGGATTGGGAAATAGAAGTGACCAACCATTGTTGAACCCATTGGGAAGCCCGTGTCTGTTTTCCCCGTGAGTTGTTGTGACCACGCAGTGATGGACTGCGTGGGGTCTTGTTGGCCAGTGGTGCAACGCTCTCTCTAGGTGAGAGAGGTGATTGAGGTTGGAAGAACAGGTTGTTGGCCTGTGAGCGATTCTCTCCAGGTGAGAGAGTGCACGAAGGAAGGAGAGGACTTCTAGAAGGAACCTTGTAGTTGCCATAGAGCTCGGAGACTTTTGGTCCGTCCTGTTCCTGTAACCCAAGGCAAGGGAGATTAGCAGCCGAAGGACTGTCCAGGTGACAAAGAAGGTGTATACTCCTAGGGTGGAACAGGCATGTGGGGAATGAGGGTCTGTGGGCAGTGAGCGTGGGAGGTTCCTCAGAGAGAATCCCTTCCTTGTGGTTGTGTGTTGTTTTCCATGTAACCTCAGCCTAGCCTAGATTTCCTTGCATTGGGTGGAGCTTATTCCCAGCTCGGGGGTGACCCATTGCTGAGCTGATGAGCAGTGCGGTCTAAGGCTGGGAGGTTCGTGGAAGGCTTGTACTTGGTTGGTGGATTCTACCACTGTTAAAAGATAAGTATATGATTATGTTTTAATCATGTTTTGCATGACTCTACTGCTTATGATATCATGATTTCCACTGTATATATGAATTAGTATGAAATGCTATGGAATGTTAATTATGGGAGTAACTCATATGAATACTCTGTGTAGAATGTGTTTATTTGTTTAAATGCATGAGACTTATAATACCTGTATGAGTTATGTGCAAGGTGGTGTTATAAGTTTTCTTTTAAGAGCGATTAAACCTTGGTAGCAGAAAATGTGTGCTACATAAAGCCATCCCTAACAAACAACCTCTAGAATACCAGTCTAAGACACATGAAAAAAAGGGTAAAGGGAAGACGAAGAATGACACTTGGAAGTGGTGTGACTTCCACAAAATCCCCTGGCACAACACCGATGAATGTCGCTTGAAATAGTCATTGGTGGCTGAGGTCAAAGACACATAGCCGAACCTTGATTCAAAATCCGATCTAGAAAATATTGAAAATAGACAGATCATTGATGTAGACCCCACTACTATTTCCGCGACCACAACAATTCAACCAGAAGAATTAGTAGTTCCTGAAGAGGGGGAACGCCTCTTCCATTCACATATGTGGGTGAAGGGGACCCCATTGAATTTCATTGTTGATAACGACATCCATAAGAACCTCATCTCAATTAAGGCCATCAAATAGTTGGGGTTGTTGACAACACCACACATGAAACCATACAACATAGGGTGGCTTAACCGAGAATATTGGTGTCCACCCACCTGTTCCAACTGGATCCTCTTGTTAGTTTTTAGTTGAACACATTCTTCTGTACTTCTTTGTAATTGTGGGATTTACATCTCCGGGGTTGTCTGAAGCCCTACACATATTCCAGATGGATACTGGTGGCCTCCCACCTAATCCAACTGGATTATTTTGTATGTTTTCATGTCAGCACATATTGTTGTACTTTCAGGGCCATTTTGGGGCCCTAAACAATGTTATTTTGGCTCACCACAGTCAAACTATAAACAAATTTAGAGTTTGACGACGTAATCTGTAGTTCTCGAAAATACATTTCCAATGGGCTATCACACACCTAAAAAGAAGATCGTATGAAAAAGTTATGACCCTGTGAAGTTAATGTACTAACTTACCCAAACAGGTCCCACATGACTTCTGTCATTTCAACTCCTAGGGTTAGGTTTTTGGATGTATAGGGTTTTGACATTCCTATTTATCATAAAAAGACCTTCAGAGCCTAATTGTAATGATCTTCTTGTGAATGAGCGTAGCCGTCACATCTCTTCTCAGAGATAAAGATGCCACCATTCTAACGAGTCTTGCACTCAGTATTTTTACAGTCTCTTTACAATTATTTCATTAATAGAAATCAAGTATTGTTGTATTTCTCTGTTTCTGGCAATTTTCATGAATGTTTCATTGTAATATCTCTTCTTTCATTTCATTTCAAAATTAACCTGGATCAGTTAAATTTCTCAGAATCAGAAAAGAAAAGAAGAGTGAAAGGTTAGAGCTTGTGCATACAGATGTATGGGGACCAACTTTAGTATCATATATTGGTGGCTCTCGTTATTATGTTACTTTTATTGATGATGTAACTAGTAAAACTTAAGTTTTATTGCATTGGGAAAAATATGATGTTTTTGATACTTTTAAGAAATGGAAATATTTGGTTGAGAATGAGATAGGAAAAAGGTTGAAGTGCCTCATATAAGACAATGGAGGTGAATATTGTAGTAGGGAGTTTGATGATTACTGTTCATAGAATGGGATTCGTAGAGAGAAAACAGTTCCAGGAACACCACAAGAAAATGGAGTGTTAAAAAGGATGAGCTGAAAAATCATGAAACATGCAAGGAGTATGCGATTGGATGTTGGATACCCTTATATTTATGAGAAGATGATGTAGATATTTCTATTTACTTAATAAACATAGGAACTTCAATCTCTTTGGATGGTGGAATTCTAAAGAAGGCATGGATAGGTAAAAAGGTAAACTATTCTTTTTTGAAGACTTTCGGTTGTGAAGCATTTGTCCATATTGATAAAGAAAATAGAACAACGCTTGAGGCAAAATCCAAGAAGTGTACCTTTATTGGATATGGTGTTAATGATTTTGGTTATCACTTATGGGATTATGAAAATCCCAAAATCATTAGAAGTAGAGATTCCATATTCAATGAGATGGTCATGTACAAAGATCAGTTGTAGGGAAAGAAACGGGAAAAAGAAAAACCAGAATACACAGTGCTTGATGAGATCATTGAAAAAGAAATTCCAAAGGTACCAAAAGATCAAAATGTACAACAACAGGAGCAATAGGTACCTCAAAGTCTTGAAAGTGTTGTTAGGAGATATAATAGGTTAAGTAGACCCCCTGAATGATATTGTCCTTCATTGTGTTATTTATTGTTGACTGATTCCGGTGAACCATAAAGTTATGAAGAGGCAATGCACATAGAAACTAAAAATAAGTGGGAGAACAACATGAAAGAGGAAATGGACTCCTTGGTAGATAAACAAACTTGAGACTTGGTTCAGTTTCCTGTAGGAAAAATAGAATTGCAGAATAAATGGGTTTACAGGTTGAAGAAGGAAGATGGAGAAAAACAATGGTACGAGACTATACTTGTTGTAAAGGGGTTTAAACAAAAGAAAGGTATAGATTTTGATGAAATATTTTCACCTGTTGTTAAGATGACTTCAATTAGGACTATTTTAAGTCTTGTGGTAGTAGAATATTTGCATTTTGATTAGTTAGATGTAAAAAAAACTTTCTCCATGGGGATTTGGAGGAAGAGATTTATCTGCAACAACCATAAGGGTATGAGGTCAAAAGATAGGAGAATTTTGTATGCAAGTTGTAGAAGAGCTTGTATGGCCTAAAGCAAGCTCCAAGGCAGTGGTATTTGAAGTTCAACAGGTTTATGAAAGAACAAGGTTATAGTATATGTCATTCTTATCATTGTGTTTATTTTAAAATGCTAGAAAATGGAAGCTATATTATCTTGCTATTGTATGTAGATGACATGCTTGTTGTAGGGTCTAATATGTAGGATATAAATGTGCTCAAGAGGAAATTATCTAATTCATTTGTGATGAAGGATTTGGGTGTTGCAAGGAAAATCCTTGGTATGAGAATAACAAGAGAAAGGGAAAAACACAAATTGACAATGTCTCTGGGTGAGTACATAGAGAAGGTGTTGGAGAGGTTTAGAATGTAGAATGAAAAATCAGTTAGTACACCTTTGGAAAACCATTTCAAATTAACTAAATAAATGTGTCCCAAGAGATAGGAGGAGATAAAATACATGTCCAGGGTTCCTTATTCATCAGAAGTTGGCAACTTGATTCATTCAGGATCTTTTTGTCGGGTGACTTATTAAAGAATTGCATAAAATGAGCATAAACAAAAGTACACCATAAAGAAGGAAAACAACAAAAGGAAAGAGACATAATCATGCAATATGAACACAAAGAACTTGATAACGGAGTTCGTCCCTGGTGGACTATGTCTCCGGGTCCTGCTCTCAAATGGGTAGGTCTTTTTATTAACTCCACAAAAGAATTGGGCAAATAACATAAGTATACCTCATTATGGAGATAAGCCACAAAATATTTTCTCATATCAAAAAACTAACACCACCACTACGTTCATGGCGTCGTTTTACCTAAAAATGACTATCTCCACGCCTCAATCCGAGTCAAACACTTTCAGGTCCCAAGACACCCCTACCTTGATTTTCGTGCCACTGCTCCTGCAATAAATGACTGACAGATCTCAAAATTCATGCCAAAATCTCGAAAACTATGCAAAAATCCATACTGTATGGATGTGCTCAGCCTGCTCCTTCTCCGTGCTCTTGTGTGTCGAATGCACTGTTGAAACCCCCTTATATACAAGTTTCCGAGCGGTTATGCCATAAGTGAAGTTGTTGGTAGAGCGATTAGAGTGGCTAAGTTAAGCCATTAGTTAGCGGAGGTCCCAGGGTTGAATCCCACGAGCCTCTTTATTTTTGGCATGTAATTAAAACTTGCGCGTGCTAAATCTGGCGGAGGCTACAAATTAGCGGAGAAAATGGCGGAAATGCTATATTTGGTGGTGGCTGAGTTAAGCCTCTAGGCAGGTGGAATATTATAGTCATATGGCGCAATATCATGTGAATAGGGGCTGGGCTGAAGGCTGAGCCGCTCCCTTTGGCGCCTTAATATAGTTTTCAAACTTAAATAATATTAAAACCATATTATAAACAAGACCCTTAATGTGGTGTAATGGTTGGCACAAATGTGTGGGGCCTTTGGGCTAGTGAGAGGTCATGGGTTCAAATCTGGTGGAGTGATAAACTTTTTTCACATACCAGCCATTGGACAGGTGCCACGTGGCAGCCCGTGACTGGGCCACGTGGCACCATATAACTTGTCCACAAAAATTGCCACTTGTCACAATATGGTTTGCTCATGAAATTGACACGTGTCATTACCTAACTTTCCCACGTGTATTCCATCCTTGCCACATCATATTTCCAACTCATCTATTCCATGTGTCACTTTGACTTTTGCCTTTTTTGACCAAGTTTGACTGAACTTTGATTGCTTATAAATTTTGATCCGTAACTCCGTTTGACGAGCCGTTTGCGTCATTAGAAAGATTACGATGCGCTCTTCACAATTATTCCATTTTCACTAAGTTTAAGGAACTTTGAATTTTTTCCCTTTTGCTGTCTGTTGAAGCCATTTTGAGTGTTCTTAGTTGTCTTAACCTTCTCTGGATCCTTTTTGGATCATGCCTTCCCACTAAGAGATTTTTGGACCACCAAAAGATTTCATTGATCAACTGGTAAGTGAGGGAAGAGTTCCCTCACCTTATCTTTCTCAATCCACTTTGCCTTGCTTGACTGTGTGCCCTTTAAGCCTACTCGGAGATAATCAACATCACCCCTACGTGAAGTCCTTGTCCTTCTGTCCATGATGATATCTTCCTGTAATACATCCAATTACTCAGGTGCAAACTCATAAACTGAAGGTATTGAAAGTTCCTCATCCTGATCCATGATCATGGGAGGCTAAAAAAGTTTCAATTTCTCTACGTTCACAACTAAATATATCTGCATATAAGGTGGAATATCTAAACGAAAAGCATTAGTGTCACTTTTCTCCAAAATAGTGAAGGGTCCATATCGGATGGGCTTGAGTTTCTTGCCTTCACCCTTCAATTGTTCCTTGCTGATGTGAAGCCATACCTGGTCTCCAACCTGGAAATGATGATCAACCCTATGCTTTTCATGCTGAGATTTATATTGTGCTTGACTCTTCTCCAATTGTTCCCTGACTACCTGGTGTATCTACTGAATCCTCTGGATGAACTTGCGGGCTTTGTCCTCTGTTCGTTCTTCATTCACATCGGCATCTCTCCCATACATCAAGTCCAAAGGAACCTTTGGTAGGTACCCATAACACATCTCAAAAGGTGAACTCTAAGTAGATGAATGTAAAGATCGATTATAAACATGTTGTACATAAGGTATCTGTTCATCCCATAACTTAGGATGCTTGTTGCAGTAGCCTCGAAGCAAAAGTACCACTTTTCTGTTTACCACCTCTGTCTGTCCGTCGGTCTGTGGATGAAAAGCAGTGGTCCTCTTCAATTTGGTGTCCATCATTCTCCACAAGATAGTCCACAAATCCCCAAGGAATCGAGTATCTCGATCCGAGACAATGGACGTGGGTAATCCAAAGTGAACCCAAACATGCTGAAAAAATAGATTAGCAGTCTGCTCAACAATGATCTTCTTTTTAAATGGCATCAAGATACACATCTTTCTGAACCTATCCACTACGACATACAAATAATCGTGACCCCCATTGTTCATTGGTGAACCCCTTAAAAAATTCATGTAAATGATTTCCCATGGATGGGATGGAATATGAAGTGGTGAGTATAGCCCCAATTTTCTATTAGTGGGATTACAAGTAGAACACATCACACACCCCTTTACATATTTAGTTACAATTGCTTTCATTTGAGGCCAGTAACAAAACCTCTGTAAATGAGCCATAGTTTTTCCTACCCCAAAATGCCCCGATACAAGAGAAGTATGAGCTTCTCGTATTACATGGACTTGTTCACTTGTAGGAATACATAGCTTCCCAAGATGATAGAGTAACTTTCCCTACAGAAAATAGTTCTCTACCTGTGCACCACGGGTTAGATTCTCATATACTTCTTTAAAATCTTCATCGATGACATATTGTTCTACATATCTATCATGATATAAAGAAGTGTTCTTCAAAATAATAGAAGCAACAATAGGAGGTCTAGAAAGAATATCAGCTACCTTGTTACTTGTACCCTTCCTGTACTTGATTACCAAATGAAATTGTTATAGAAAACCCATCCATCTGTAGTGTCAATATTGTTTCAATTTGGTTTGTGCTTGAAGATACTATAAGGGCTGATGATCTGTATGTATACTTGTTTGCTTCCCTAACAAGTAATTCTTCCATTTATTTATGCTTTGGAATAATGCATACAACTCTTTATCATATGTAGGATAGTTAACAATAGCTTGGTTAAAAGTCTCAGAGTGGTAACAAATAGGATTATGATATTGCATCAATAATGCACCCATGGCGTATCCGATGGCATCTGTCTCGATCTCGAACGACTGTTGAAGATTCGACAGTGCTAATACTAGTGCGGTACTGATATTTTCCTTTAAAATGTTGAAATCTTTTTGTTTCTTTCCTTCCCACTGAAAAGTGTTCTTCACACTGGTTAAGGCATGCAAAGGAGTTGCGATAAAAGAGAAGTTGGGAATGAATCTCCTCCAATACTGGACTACACCCAAGAAGCTTTAGACTTTGGTTACACTCTTTGGCTCATGCCATTTCACAATCACTTCAATTTTGGAAGGATCAATCTTCAATTGTCCTCCTCCCACGATATGACCTAGGTACACAAGTGTAGTCTTGCCAAATTCACATTTCGACATTTTCACATATATTTTTTCCCTTTGCAAAGTATCCAATACATGTTTTACATGCCTTACATTTGCATCCCAAGTCCCGCTAAAAACAAGAATTTCATCTAAATATACAATCACAAAGTCATCCGGGAAAGGCACGAATACATCATTCATCACATGCATGAAAGTTGTCGGAGCATTGCAAAGCCCAAATGTCATAAATAACCACTCAAACAATTTTTGTTTGGTTTTAAAGACAATGTTCCATGCATCCTGTTCTGCAACCCTAATTTGATGATATCCACTGTGCAAATCCAACTTAGCGAAATAAACAACATTCTTCAACTAATCAAGTAAATCATCTATGCGAGGAAGAGGGTATCGATTTTTCACCGCAATTTTATTTAAAGCTCGGTAATCGACACACATTCACCATGTGCCATATTTCTTTGGCACCATCATGATCAGAGAACCACAAGGAGATGAACTAGGCCTGATGATTCCTTGATCCAATAAGCCCTATACTTGGTTCTTGATCTCTGTCATCTCCACAACTGACATCCTGTACATGCCCACATTAGGCAAAGGAGAATCCTGCTGAAGATGTATCTCATGTTGGATTTCCCTCTTAGGAGGTAATCCATCTGGTTCCTGAAAAATATCATCATACTTAGAAAGAATATTAGTTAATTCCTTTTTATGACATGGATCACATCCCTGGAAAGCGATGGATGTCCCTACATCTTTCTCTTTGATGACCATGAGTACATATCTCTTATTAATGGTTATGAGTCTTTTCATTTTCCCTACACTAACAAGTTTCGTATTTACCCTCGTGCCGTGAGCTCTAACAATATATTCTACTCCCCATTTAGTAAGGTGGTATTTGTTCTCATGACGAAAGAAGACTTCTTTTCTATCATAAAGATAAGGACTCCCCAACACTATGCCACATATATAAAGTGGTACAACATCCAAATCTACTTCATCAATTAACTTTGAAGCAATAGCAAATCTGACCCTACATTGTTTGGTAACATTTAGTTTTTCTTTATCACATACCAAACCAAGAGGGTAATGCTTTGGATGTGGATTCGTTACAAGACCCATCTTCTTGACAAGTGCTTCAGATATTAAGTTTACTTGGGAACCCAGATCAAATAATGTATCTATATTAGTATGTTTAGATGCAACTCATATATGAAATAGCTCATTCCTCTTTCATTCATCAATATGAGATTCATCACTAGAACTTGAACTAGCATGAAGAGATCCTTTACCTTGTACTCTAGCTGTTGTGATATTTCCTTCATCTCTTGATTCAAAACCAAGATCTTGCTGCATTGTAGCGACGGTCTTTGTCTTCCCCTTTCTACTGAATTGTTTTGGTTTCTTTTGTAGATGTAGTTTACAACAATGTTCTTCATCGTGACCACTCTTCTTGCAATGAGTGCAGGATGATTTTCCTCCTTCTCTCGTTACTGTAGAGGTCTTCTTGAAAGTCTTTCATGGGAAATTGGAAGGTTTCTTCATGGGATGTTCTTGAACATGTTTCCCCCTATTCTTAAGGTGAGTGGATTGCACACAAACTTCGTCAAGACTAGTGGGGTTAAACAAGAGAAAAGTATGACGAATATAACTATGAAGTGCGCCAATATACTTCATTAAAGTTTCATAAGAATCCAAAGGAATATTCAATGTGAGAGCTTTCTTCCTAAATTATTCTGTGAAACTTTGTACATTATGACCTTTACTCTGTCTCAACATTTTCCATTCCATCATTTCTTTATGTAAATAACCTAATGGATATAACTGCTTCCTTATCTCTATTTTAAAATCCGACCATGAGGAAAGAAGCTTACCACACTTACTTATGTCCTGTAGCTTGATTTCCCACCATACGAGAGTGGTCCCTTCCAACCGAAGAGAAGTCGGTTTCACTTTAACTTCCTCTTCGTCAATATGATGAAAACGACAATATACTTCAACCTGTCGGATCCAATTGTCTAACTTTTTAGGATTAACATCTCCATTAAACATAGGTAAATCAAACTTTACATCAAGCTTTAATAATGGTTTCTTAAAAGAGGCTTTATGGTTAGAATGCTGAGAGTGATGGAAATTCTCAGAGGAAGAAGAACTAGAAATTTAAGGCGGAGATGGAGGCTCAGGAGGATCTCCTCTAGCCCCTTGGTTTACCGAAGCATTATCATCTGCTTGTGCTTCCTTTTTTTTTCTCCTTCTTATTCATCCTCTTCTCGTAATCTCCATACATTTTCTCGACCATGTTTGACATGTGATAGAAGACCATGTGAAATTTTTTCTCCTGTTCATCATGCTTATCTTCTTCTTCCATCTTCTTCCTTCGGGATGCATGGAAAACTTCGGGATTGAACGTCTTAAGAGTTCCTTCACCCTGCTTATGCTTGGCCCTAGTAAGCATTGATACTCAATAATTCAAGTCAAAGACGATTGCTCTGATACCAACATGATCCAGGATCTTTTCGTTGGGTGACTTATTAAAGAATTGCATAAAATGAGCATAAACAAAAGTACACCATAAAGAAGGAAAAACTCAAAAGGAAAGAGACATAATCATGCAATATGAACACAAAGAACTTGATAACGGATTTTGTCCCTGGTGGAATATGTCTCTGGGTCCTGCTCTCAAATGGGTAGGTCTTTTTATTAACTCCACAAAAGAATTGAGAAAAATACATAAGTATACCTCATTCTGGAGTTAAGCCACATATTTTTTGCTTAGATCAGAAAAATAACACCACCACTGCGTTCGTAACATCATACATCATGAAAAATTTAGAGAATTGTGAAAAAATTTGTACTATATGGATGCGCTCAACCTGCCCCTTCTTCGTGCTCTTGTGTGTCGAATGCACTGTCGAAACCCCCTTATATACAAGTTTCCAGGTGGTTATTCCATAAGTGAAGTTGTTTTCACAGCGGTCAGAGTGGCTAAGTTAATCCATTAGTTAGCGGAAGTCCCGGGGTCGAATCCCACATGCCTCCTTATTTTTGGCATGTAATTAAAACTAGCGCGTGCTAAATCTGGAGGAGGTTACAAACTGGCGGAGAAAATGACGGAAAGGATATATTTGGTGGTGGTTGAGTTAAGCCCCTAGGCGGGAAAAATGTTATATTCATATGACACAATAGCGTGTGAACAGAGGTTGGGCTGAAGGCCTAGTCCCTCCCTTTGGCGCCTTAATATAATTTTCAAAGTTAAATAATATTAAAATCATATTATAAACAAGATCCATAGTGTGGTGTAATGGTTGGCACGGATGTGTGGGGCCTTTGGGCTAGTGAGAGGTTATGAGTTCGAATATGGTGGAGTGATAAAAATTTTGCACATACTAGCCATTGGAGGGGTGTCACGTGGCAACCCATGACTGGGCCACATGGCACTATATAACTTGTCCACAAAAATTGCCACTTGTCACAATATGATTTTCTCATGAAATTGACACGTGTCATCACCTAACTCTACCACGTGTCTGCCATCCTTTCCACATCATATTTCCAACTCATCTGTTCCATGTGTCACTTTGACTTTTGCCTTTTTGAGCAAGTTTAACTGAACTTTGACCGCCTATAACTTTTGATCCATAACTCCGTTTGATGAGCCATTTGTGCCGTTAGAAATCTTGCGACACACTCTTCACAATTATTCCCTTTTCACTGAGTTTTAGGAACTTTGAATTTTTTCCCTTTTGCTGTCTGCTGAAGCCATTATGAGCGTTCTGATTTGCTTTTGTGTGTTCTAATTTGTCTTAACATTCTCTGGATCCTTTTTAGATCATTGATGTACGTGATGGTTTGCACAAGACTAGATATTGCACATGCAATCAGAGTTGTGAGAAGGTATATGAAAAATCCAGGTAAAGAAGATTGGGAGGCAGTAAAGTGGATTCTCAGGTATTTGAGAGGTACTTCTACTCATGCATTACATTATGGAGGTTTAGACACTGTTGTATAGGGATATGTTGATTCATATATGGCATGTGATAAATATAGTAGGAGGAGTAGTACAGGGTATGTTTTTACTGAAGGTGGAACACCAATAAGTTGGATTTCGAAACTACAAAAGGTTGTTGAAATTTCAACAATGGAAGCATAGTATGTTTCTGCTACAAAGGCTAGTAAAGAGATGATTTAGTTATAAAGGTTTATGGAGGAATTAGTAAAGAAGCAGGAGAATAGCAGGTTGTACTGTGATAGCGAGAGTGCCATTCATCTTGCAAAGAACTCAACCTTCCATTCAAAGACTAAGAATATACATCTCAGGTACCATTTCATATGACCTGTCTTGGAAGATGGACATTTGAAGTTGGAAAAGATACATACTAGCTAGAATCCTGCATAAATGTGAACAGAGGAAGTAACTAGGGAGAAACTGAGTTCCTTCTTAGTTTTAGTTGGTCTTCAAGCATGAAGATGAAGATGAGAAATTTTCCAGGTCCAAGGTGGATCATAGTCCAGTAGGTACAACAATAGTGGAATTGTTGTGATCAGTCTCCAAGTGGGAAATTGTTGGTTCTGGAGCTTGATTATCTTCCAAATTCATATGCAAGTCAAAGAAATTGAATTTTTGTTTTTTTGTAATTCAAATATTGTAATTTTGTAGTCAATATGGACCGTTCATTATAAGGTCACCGATCTGATGGTAGAAGTTATGTTAGGGTTTTTTCCCTATAAGGCAACCCTCTTTTATGAGGGCATTGTATTGCGGTTGTGTATTATTGTGAGTATTGTATTATGAGAGAGGAGACTGTGAGAGAAATAAGATGAAGTTAGAACGACTGTGTTGTAGGTTGTATCCCTTCATTTGATGGATAATAATACAGGAAGGACCTGGCAATTTCTCTAGTGGATGTAGCCCACACTGGGTGAACCATGTATATCTGTGTCTCTATTGTATTGTGTATCTTATGTGCTTTATTTCCGCATTTGTTTTATTTTATTGCTCCATGATCTTGTTTTTCTAACAATATGAACTTAGATTTCTATAATAGTTCAATACTTTATGTTGGCATACTTGTTTACTTTAATTCTTGCTACTATCAAAATATATTGCATAAATATTAAGAGTTGCAAGAGAAAATCATTCATTAGTTTGTCTTATGTTAGTTTATTTATGAATATGTGATGTTACATTTTGTAATCTATTTAGAATTAGATATATTCTATAGATATTTCTATAATTTCAGTTTTTAAGTTTTCTCACTAGATGTATCATGAAGATAAAGCTTATGTTATGTTTAAGGCTATAAAATAAGGGTGATCATTCCCACTTCCTTTTGGTTTAGCCGACCAATAGGTCAAAAATTTGACTTTAGGAACATTCATTTCCTCTCGTCAACAAGCCACATACAAATAAATAATCACACTTTGCACTCATCAAAGTGGTCACATCTTGTGAAAAAATGTAGAGAACACTGCAGAGAATATGAGGTGTAACAACTATCTCCATCTTGGGGAAATGTGCTCATGTTGATAGTGCATGAGAACTCTAGATTCTTCAAAAACCTGTAGACCTGAAACATTCTCAAAAAATCGATATTAAATGCAAGGGAGGGTAAGACACAAGTGACTTATCCCTTCCTTGAGATAAAAATAAATCCATGCATGAAATAAAATGAACAAAGCACATATTACCAACTTTTAGATAATTTCATACAATGTAAGCATCATTTCCTTTATTCAAATAAAAAAAATGCAACACTCAATAAAATGAAACACACAAGTAGCTAAGGTAAAAACAACTTACTATAGTATAAGGATGCCCCAAAAGAAT
>ML795449.1:239646-264983 GCA_009831015.1 Picea engelmannii
CCAAGATAACTTCTCAATGCTCATAGATTTTGTTAATGAATCTGCAACATTCTTTAAAGTGTCCACATTCACCAATAACACCTTCTTTTCTTCAAACATGTCTCTCACAAAGTGATACTAAGCATCAATATTCTTTGTCTTTGAATGATAATCCAGGTTCTTCGCTAGGAAGATTGGACTCTAACTATCACAATATATCCTTACAACTTGCTATACCAACCCAATACTTGAACACAATATCTGTAATCATAATTCTTCCTTTCTTTCATGAGTGGATTCCATGTATTAACCTTCTGGAGTTAAGAGTTCCACTAGAGACTGTCTTTTTCTCATCCAACTGATTTCTCCTCCAAATAGGTTATACACATACCCACTTGTATATCGTTTGTAATCCATATCTCTAGCCCAGTTTGCATAAAAAAATCCATGTATGTCCAACACACTGCCCAATCTTGGTATTCCTTAATAGCACAATCCATAAGTAGTAGTGCCACACAAATACCTGAAAACACTTTTTACTACTGTCCAATGCTCCTTCCTTGGTATTGACATATACCTGATAAAAATTTCCACTGTATGTGCAATGTATGATCTAGTACAAACCGTTACATACATCAAAATTCCAAAAACACCAGCATATGGAACATGGGACATGTCCTCTTCCTCTTCGCATGTCTTGGGACTCTAATCTGCAAATAACTTTACACCTACAGTAATAGGAACCCTGATTGGTTTACATTCCTACATATTAAACCTCTGCAATATTGTGTCGACATATTTTCTCTGATTTAACCAGAGTTTCCTGTTTATCTGGCCTCTTTTAATTTCCATGTCTAAAATGAAATTTGCGGCACCAATATCCTTCATATCAAATTTAGAGGACAACTAAGTTTTCACATCTTGGATAATCTCCTAGTTGTTTCCTATCAACAACATATCATCCACATACAAGACCAAATAAATGAGATTATCACTGATTAATTTGAAATATACACATTGATATTATTTTCTCCTTGTGAATCCAAGTCCCAACATATAAGTATCGAATTTTGATACCACATCCTTGGTGATTTCTTTAACCCATACAAGGAATTTTTCAACCGGCATATCAACTCTTTCTTTCCCTTCACAACAAATCCTTATGGTTGCTTCATGTATATTTCTTCTTCCATATCCCCATGTAGGAATGTTTCCTTCACATCCACATATTCTACTTCAAAATAAAAAGCAACAACAATAGATAAAATAAATCTAATTGAAGTTAACTTGGAAACAGGAGAAAAAATCTCACCAAAGTCAATTCCCTCTACCTAGGAATAACTGTTTGCTACTAACCAAGATTTTTGTTTCTCCACTTTTCCTTCTGCATTTAACTTCTTCTTAAATAACCATTTACTGCTAATGGGATTTCTTCCAGTTGGAAACTCCACTATATCCCATGCCTCATTCTTGTCCAACGCTGCCATTTCTTCCATCATGGCCTTTTTCCATAGTTTGTCATCCTTTGAATCCACTTCCTCCCTAACAATTATAGGATCATCTTCAGTAACAAACAAAACAAAATTTGAACGAAAATTAGGTGGAGTATACCTTTCCATTTTCCTTCTTTCTATTGGAAAATTATTTGTCGTTGATGTCAACTTTAGAGGAAATCTAGAAGAAGTATTGGGTATAATTGAATAAGTATCCAAAGTGGTCCCCTTATGGTGTAGCTTTAAGCATGGACCTCATGAGAGGATGCTTTGAATAAGTCTACAAGAAACCCATAGGTATGGTCATGAGGCCCAAGATTGACTGAGAAAAATGAGGTTGAAGCATACTTCAAGTGTATATAAAACCCTCATAGATGGATAGTCATCGTCATGCCGTTTCCAATGGAAGGTGGTACGACAAATGGTTCCTTACGATTGAGGAGTTATGAGGTCATGAAGTTGGAAGACCAAAATATTGGTTAAGAATCCCCAAAGATTGGTTAAGAAGCCCCTTAATGGTTGCAACAAATGTTACAAGTCATTAATTAAAGGGTAAAACAATTATAACAAGAAATTATAGGTTGGCCTCAAAGTGAAGAAAATAAGTCACTTGGAAATTATAAATACACCTCAAGAAGCCTCTCATATTTACACACAAATGATTTTCTATCTTTCAAGTGATATTTTGGTAAGTATTTCATAGCATATATGAGGAAGAGGATATGAGGAATAAATGAGTGTGAAATTATCGGAGTTGCAGAGAAGGAAGGGTTTCAGGAAACCCTAGTTTAGTTGACCCCCACAAGTCAGGCTATTGGTGTCCTACGAGACACCCCTGCAAGTTTTTTAGTGTCTGTCATGTGAGGCCCCGCTTGGTATCTCTCATATTTCTATCGAGGAAAAACCAAAATTGAAGAAGGCTGCTTGGTTTAGGTTGCAGAAAGGTATGATGTTACAACAAGGTTTCTACAAGATTTGAGTTGGTATGTATTAGTTGTTTCTTCATGAGTAAAGGTATATATTTATGTTCTTTGTTGAGGCTTGGATCATGGATGGTATGGCACATGCTTAAGGCATGTCTTGGAGGACCTTTTGGTATATGGTTGCATATGGTTGAGGTCCATGTGTTTGGTGATATTGATATATTCTTGAGACATATCCTTCATACTTAGTTTATGGATGTTATGGTTCATTATTAGAGGCACATCTTTATGATATTGACATATATTTGAGGCATATACTTGGTATGTGATATTGAATGTTATGGTGCATACTTGAGGCTTATTTTTGATGCATTGGAAAATATTGGATACTAGTATATGGTATGGTGCATGTTTTAGTATATGGTATGGTGATGATTTTGGTATCCATGTGAGTGGATCTAATTATAATTAGTTGATGATGGTATATCAGTGAAAAAGACAATGACAATGATAGTGACAGTGATAGGTTGGATTATTGGTTGATCATTAGTTATAGTTTGATGTATCAGTGACAGTGGCAGTTACAGGTTGATGTGGCAGTGACAATGGTAGTGATAGTGACAGTGTTAGTGACAGTGACATATACATGTTGATGTATCAATGAAAATGGCAGTTACAGGTTGATCAGTGGTAGGAACAGTTTGAGTCTACACTTATATTTTAGGGCGATACAATGAGGCAATGAAAGGGGGTTGTAGCCTCCTTCCGGTTGGTTCCGAAGAACTCAGGGAGTTGGATATTCCTTTAGGTTGGTTCCTGTAAATCAGGGGGTCGTAGCCTCTTTCCAGTTCTAGCTGGAGAATTTAGGGAGTTGGAGCTTCCTTCAAGTTGGTGCCTATAAATTAGGGGGTTGGTGCCTCCTTCCAGTTGGTGAAGGAGAATTTGGAAGTTGGTGCTTCCTATGAATGTAATATTTGACATATAATAAAACATTCCTTTATTGTCTCCCATTTGTATTTCCACATAAATTATGGCGTAGTGTGTATTTATGGTTATTTTCTATGCTTTGTTGATCAATACTACTCATGATATATTGGTGATATACTACTGATAAAGTTAATGATTACATGTTCTGATTAAAAGTGGTAAAAGATTGCATAATACCAATTCACCCCCCTCTTAGTATTTCAACACTTTCCCAAATCGATATCTTCAATATTGGCATATGATGATCTTCTTCTTCAGATTCTTGTTCTTCTGTAGAGTCTGATTCATTATTCTTCAACTCAAAATCTATTTTATTTGGTTCTTCCTTCCTTGGTAGGAATTCTTGTTTGAAAACATCTTTGATTTGTCTAAATACGACATCTATACTTTACACTACCTTATTAGTTTCTGGGTTCTAAATATTATAACCTTTTAAGCCATTTTTATACCCAATAAAGATACACTTTTCAACCTTTTTATCTAGCTTACTCATGTTTTCCTTTGGAACGTGAACATAAGAATTGTTATTTCACAATATGTAGTTTGGACAAATCCCAATCCAATCCATGGATATCTGACACAATTGGGAAAAACTATCACTGTCACCTGAATAGATGCCCCCCTCGTTTTAGTTAAGGACAATTCCGACACAAGGGAGGATTCTCAGGTGACCCTAAGGGGATTCCAATGGAAGATGAAAGTGATCGAAGAGTGCCCCTATAAGTCAATGTCAAGGATGGATATGAGGCTTGATGGAAGGTTTTATGAGTTGTTAGATGATTTCCAAGGTTTTGTGGCTACAAAACAATGTTAGACCTGCCCAAAACAAGACATAATATGATGATAAAGCTTCAAGACTAATGGGGAAAAAAAAGAAACCTTGTTGTCCCAAAATTGCAGTAGTATAGAACTATATATATATATATATATATATATATATATATATATATATATATATATATATATATGCAGTAAATAAGTTATGACATCTATAAATTAAACAACCAAAGTCAAATGTATGATGTTGGAAAATAAAGCTAGCAACAAATAGACAATTTTCCAATAATTAAACCAAGACTTTGGTAACAATAAAGGGTGGTTATTATTCCGGTGGGTTAGCTCGAGTGGTTTATTGCTATGGTTATTTTTTTTTAACTAAAATGAATATATATATTTTATTTAAGTATCGGTTGGGCCGGGGCCAAATCAACCATCATTACAAGGAAACAACTTCCCGGTTATCCAAAATACAACATGTCCCTTTCTTACAAAGCTAGGAGAAGAGGAAGATCCAATCCTATGGGATGGGAATCCACAGGGGAGCTTCGTCATTTTTTCTGATTACACCTAGAGGAAATAGAAAACCCATGTTCTCCTTTGCATCTGCTTCCTTGTTCGATCCACGCATGATGTGGAAAAAGAGAGAGGAGGAGAAATCTTGCAAAACATGCCACATCCTTTGCAATGTCTTGTTAATCACTGGATTGTTGAAGTGGTCATTCGAATTTAACATCTTTATCAAAATTTCAGAGTCTCCAAAAACTTGTATTTATTTATTTCCATTTTCAAGTGCTATCTAACAAGCTTTTAGCAGCCCTAGAATTTCAGCTTGGTTTTAGTTCTCTGGCCTAGTCCCCAACTAAAGCTACCTTTTCAGGATCCATCCGAGGAGTAAATCACTCCACACTATCCTGTGTTCCCTGGGTTTCCTTTGGAGCCGCCATCGAAAAAAATCAAGGCTTTGCCTTGCTTCCTCCACCATGCTTGAAAAACTTGTTGGGTATGCGTTATATTCTTTGCATGTGTGTGTGTGGGTGCGTCAGATTCAACAACTGTGTCTGACAATCCCTATAGTAGTTCTCTGTGTGTCATGTGCATTGGGTGCTTCCTAGGGGGGTCCCAGGGGGGCCAGGTATGGCCCCCCTGGTTACGCACAACGTTCGGGGCAACTCCCCAATTTTATTTTTGGGGAGGTTTTTGTTGTTTTTAGTGGTTTTCTAAATTAATCCCGGATTAAGGGGTTAGATTTTTGGTATCTAAGGAATACCTAATTTTTTTTTATATATTGTATGATGAATGGTGAAATTCGATATAATGAATATAATAAAGGTTTTCCCTGGTTGAGGGTTTCCGGTATAAATCTCTGTGTACTATGTGAATGAGCCATTGATTAATTTCTATTTTACTTAAGAATCTATATGCATTGCTTTACTTCACAGGTTTAAAACTTACATGTGGTATCATAGTTCATTTTTGGCTTCAGAGGGATGCCTTTATTGCTGAGGTTTGGCTCGATCTTGATAGATCAATTTTATCTTGGTTCTGTGATAAACCTAGGTTTAGTGGGATCTTTTGCAGTGGAGATTCGAGTATAGAAAGAGGAATGGCTCGATCTTCTAGAATCGAGATAGAGAAGTTCAACGGTAAAAAATTTGAGCTATGGAAGCTCAAGATGGAGGACCTTCTTGTATACAAAGAACAATGGATCGCTGTGGATACTGGTACACAACCTACTGGTACACCGTCTACTAGCACACATGCTACTGGTACACAACATACTAGTACACAAACTACTAGTACACCACCTACTAGTATGTCGAAGGAAGATTGGGAGAAGATGGAGAGAAGAGAAAGGAGTATTATTCGACTATGCCTGGTAGATTCATTGTTGTTGAATGTCTTAGGAGAATATACAACCAAGGAACTATGGGATAATTTGGGGAATTTGTATCAATCAAAGTCCCTGGTAAACAAGTTGTTTCTTCGAAAGAAGCTGTATCATCTTAGGATGGAAGATGAATATTCTGTGAAAGAACATCTAAATTCCTTTAATACTCTGGTAAGTCAACTTGTATCTGTTAATATTACAATTGCAGAAGAAGATGATTGTATTACTTTGTTATGTTCTTTTCCAGACTCTTGGGATAATCTAGTTGTAGCAATTGGTAGTACCACTCTATCTACATTGAAGTATGAGGATGTAGTTTTATTGTTGTTATCTGAAGAGATGAGGCGAAAAAGCATGGATGGTCATAGAAAAAATTCTTTATTTGTAAGAGTTCATACCCAAGACAGGAATCCTGGTAAGTCTTTTGGGGGGAGACATAAATCTACAGGTAGATCTAAGTCTCCAGGAAAATCTTTTCAGAAATGATAGAAGTGTGGTAAAACAGGGCATTATAAGAAAGATTGCAAGTCTAAGTTGATAAACCAAAGGGGCCTGATAGTACCTCTTCCACAGAGGTGAAAACCTCCACTGAAGAAGGAGGTGATGTTTACCTGACATATACAGGAACACATACAGATCATGATGTATTGTTGATCGACTCAGGTGCGTCATACCATATGACGCCTCACAGGGAGTGGTTCTCTGAATATGAAAAATACGATGGTGGTGATGTATTCCTAGGAGATGACTCAACAACCAAAATCATGGGATGTGGAAGGGTTAAGTTTCTACTAAAATATGGAAGGATTAGAACTCTCCCAAGGGTTCTTCACATTTCAAAACTAGCTAGGAGCCTAATATCTGTAAGCAAGTTGGATGATGCAGGAGTGAATACTTTATTTGGAAAGAACACTTGCAAGATGGTATGAGGATCAATGGTGTTGATGAGGGGAGTTCGGTGTGGAACTCTGTACAATTTGTTGGGAAGAACTTATACTAATGGGTGCAATAGTTCTATTGTCCCTGAGAAGAGAAACAAAGGAGACAAAACCAATATTGTCCCAGAAAAGAATACCATGCAATGGCATAAAAAACTGGGGCATATTGGAGAAGAGGGCCTTCGAACACTACAAGGTAAAGGTATGGTTGAAGGTATGTCTAATTGCACTTTGGATTTTGATTTCCATGAAAATTTCATATATGGTAAACAAAATCGAGTAAGATTCCCATCTGGTGCTACAAGAGCAAAGGGTATCTTAGAGTTGATACACAGTGATGTGTTTGGACCTGTTCCCATTCTATCCCTAGGTAAATCTGTGTATTATGTTTCATTCATAGATGATTTCTCAAGGAACACATGGATTTATTTTCTTACAAAGAAATCTGAGGTATTTGATAAATTTAAAGAGTTTAAGGCCCTAGTAGAAAATCAGATAGAAAAGAAAATAAAGGTATTCAGAATAGATAATGGTGGAGAATTTTGCAGAAATGAATTCGAAGAATTCTGTAAGAAGTGTGGTATAGCAAGGCAGAAGACTACTCCATACACTCCTCAGCATAATGGAGTTGCAGAAATGATGAACATGACACTGATGGAAAAAGCAAGGAGCATGCTCAGTGGTGCCAAGTTAGGACAAGAATTCTGGGCAGAGGCAGTGGGTACAACACTTTACCTAGTCAATCGATCACCTTCATCAGCGTTGCATGATAAAAATCCACATGAGGTATAGATTGAAAAGAAACCCTCTCTTCAACATCTGAGTGTTTGGTTGTGATGCTTATGTACATGTTTCAAAGGAAAATAGGAGTAAGCTGGATAAAAAAGATGAAAAGTGTATCTTTATTGGTTATAAAGATGGTGTGAAAGGTTATAAGATTTGGAACCCAGATACCAAGAATAATTTTTACAGTCAAGATGTTGTTTTCAGATAGGTAAAAGATGTTTCCAAACAAGAATTCCTACCAAGGCCAGAAGAACCTGAGAAAATAGATCTTGTGTTGGATGATGCAAACTCTGAATCATGTGAAGAAGATGAAGTAGTAGAAGAAGAAGAACCTCATACCTCAGTATTGAGGATATCAATGAGAGAAATAAGGCAACCATAACGATATAGTCCACCTGATTTTCGTTCCAATTTTTCTTTATTTATTACTGATGATGATCCCAAAACTGTCAGGGAAGCAGTGAATTCAGAGGATAGTAAACTCTAGAAGAAGGCCATGGTTGAAGAAATGTACGCCTTGGATAAGAATGAGGCATGGGATATAGTTGGGTTGCCAGCTGGAGGAAAATATGTTGGTAGAAAATGGTTGTTTAAGAATAAGTTTAATGCAGAAAGAAAAGTGGAGAAATACAAAGCTCGGTTAGTAGAAAAAGGTTATTCCCAGGTAGAGGGAATTGACTTTGGTGAGATTTTTTCTCCTATTTCTAAGTTTACTTCTATTATATTTCTTTTATCTATTTCTACTGCTTTTGATCTCGAAGTGGAACAGATGGATGTGAAGACATCATTCCTACATGGGGATCTGGAAGAAGAAATCTACATGAAGTAGCCAGCTGACTTTCTAGTGAAGGGAAAGAAAGAGCTAGTCTATAAGCTAAAGAAGTCACTATATGGTCTAAAGAAATCACCTAGGATGTGGGACCAAAAGTTTGACACATACATCCTTGGATTGGGATTTGTGAGAAGTAGGGTTGATCACTGTGTATATTCCAAGCAGGTTGGTAATCACTTCATTTATGTAGTGTTATATGTTGATGACATGTTTTTGGTAGGAAATAACATGGATGTTATCAAGGAGGTGAAATCACAGCTATCCTCCAAATTTGACATGAAGGATCTCGATGCTGCTAACTTCATTCTAGGAATGGAAATTAAAAAATATCATGCAAACATGAAACTTTGGTTGAATCAGAGAAAATATGTTGAGACAATATTGCAGAGGTTTAATATGCATGGAAGTAAACCGATCAAGGTTCCTATTCCTATAGGTGTAAAGTTATCTGTAGATCAGTGTCCCAAGACAAATGAAGAAGAAGAGGACATGCCCCATGTTCCATATGCCATTGTAGTTGGCAGTTTGATGTATGCAATGGTATGTACTAGACCGGATATTGCACATGCAGTGGGAGTTTTGAGCATGTATATGTCAAAACCAGGGAAGGAGCATTGGACAATAGTAAAGAGGGTCTTCAGGTATTTTCATGGAACTACCAATTATGGATTGTGCTACCAAGGAAGACTAGGATTGGATAGAGTGGTGGACATACATGTCTTTTTTGATGCAGACTGGGCTGGAGATCTAGATCGCAGATGATTTACAAGTGGGTATGTGTTTAATCTATTTGGAGGAGCAATCAGTTGGATGAGAAAAAGACAGGCTGTAGTGGAACTCTCAACTACAAAAGCTGAATACATGGCAGCCACTCATGCAATAAAGGAAGTTGTATGGTTATATATATTGTGTTCAGGTATTGGGTTGGTACAACAAGCAGTGAGATTAGATTGTGACAGTCAGAGAGAAATATTCATGGAAAAGAACCCAACTTATCATTCGAAGACAAAGAATATTGATGTTCAATATCACTTTGTGAGAGACATGGTTGAGGAAAAGAAGGTGTTGTTGGAAAAGGTTGACACTTTGAAGAATGTTGTAGATTCATTGAAAAAGTCTGTAAGCACAAAAAAGTTCTCCTGGTGTAGAGTAACAATGGGCATTACTGCCATGGATTGTTGACTATATAATCCTGTGGACCCTTGAATGCAAAGAAAACAACAAGTGGGAGAATGTTGGGTATGTGTTATATCCTTTGCATGTGTGTGTGTGGGCGTGTCAGATTTGACAACTGCGTCTGATGATCCCTCTATTTTGGGTTGTTTTTTCTATTTTTAGCGGATTTTTCTATTTTTAGCAGTTTTCTAAATTAATCCCAGATTAAGAGATTAGGTTATTAGTATCTACAAAATACCTAAAAACATTGTATATATTGTATGGTGAATGGTGAAATTTGATATAATGAATATAATAAAGGAGGTTTTCCCCAGTTGAGGGCTTCCAATATAAATCTCTGTGTATTATGTGAATGAGCCATTGATTAATTTATGTTTTACTTAAGAATCTATATGCATTGCTTTACTTCACATGTTTAAAACTTACAAAACTGCATCCATGTCTCACAATCACCATCCTTGAGTGATTGAGGGATGAACAATGGATTTTTTTCTATCTTGGAAATTGAAGGTTCCTATCCATTTCTTTTCTTCATGCAGGAGTGTATTTTCGTTCTTGAAGGAATGATTAGCCACCATTTCAAGGAGGAGAGATTTTGATTTATCGACCACCCTTGGGGGGGAAGACAGAGTGTTGTTGAAGATCTGTTCATTTATGGAAAACCATAGTTTGCAACAAATGTATTTGGGGATGGCCTGATGTTGGCACAGGGGTAGACCCAGGGTTCATCTCCAAGAGCGCACCAACAAGTCCTAGCTACTGGCCCTTTCGGCAGCACCCTCGAAGCAGATGCAGTCTCACCCGAAGAAACTATGAGGGGGTTGCAGGACAGAGGTTTCTACAACCAGGGGAATATCAAGTGGCTCTTATTACAACAACAACATAACATGCATCTATCATTCAACTAGCTAGATCTATCCTTCACAACTATAGATCTTATCTAATACAATAATGTAGATAACAATATAACAACATCAGAGCTCAAAGCATCAATCATACACACAAAAACAGATGCACGAGGTTCATCCTCTCCCTAGGGCTATGTCCACATAACTATGCTTATGATATATTAAGATAAAGCTTACAATTCCGATCTGTGCTCTTGGCCAGTAGATCCTCTCTTTCCCTCTCTCTTTCTCTCTCCCTTCCTGTGCACCCAACTGTAGGACTAGATCTTCACACCCAGCTGAAGATCTTACAATACCAGAAGGCTCTCTTTCTCTGCACTTCTCTCACCCATAATACAATATTATCCTAATGAACAATAATCGATAACAAGGATCAACGACAATACTGACCTGACCTAGGTCCTCTTGACCTCTATTTATACATTATAATCCCTCACCGACAGCCTCAAGTCGAAACCTAGGTGTCAAAAACCCTAGGTGTCTACAACCCTAGGTCAACTTGACCCATTCTTTCTGGGCTTCACTAGACAGTCTTTCCTTTTTCATCTCGCGGTGCTCCAAGGCATCTAATGCTGTCTTTTTCCACTTCCTGAGTCATCCTCGGTCCATCTTCCTTGTTGATATGTCATCCTCGATATCCTCATCCAACGAGTTTCTTTTCCGCACTTTGCTCCCTCTTTTCTGTTCTTTTGCTCACTTTGACCCAGTGACAGTCACTGTGTCTCCCATGAAGCTCACTTTTTACCTTTTCTTCCTTGTTCTTCACTTCCTTCCATAACCAAGGGCCAACAAGCCCCCAACACTCACCTGTGACTCGTCCTGAGGCACTTGAGATCTGATCCTCTTGTTTTACTTCGACCTTCAATTGTGCAGTGCAACCCTTGCTTTCTGCTTTATGCCTCTTTTCTGTCCTTGTGCAGATTGTATTTTCTATGTCTGGTACCCAGTTTCAACTGCACCTGGTACCTGGACCCTTGTCTTCTTGATTCTGCTGAGAGATACGAGGTAGTTGGTTGTCATAGTACAACTTCAGCCGACTCCCATTCACCAAACCTTCCTTCCAGTCTCGTTTCAATGTCTTCAGCTGCACAACTCCTCCTTTTGTAACATAGGCAATCTCATAGGGTCCGAGCCAATGCGTTTTGAACTTCCTAGGGTGTTTGATAAACTTACTGTCATATACCAGTACTAAATCACTTTTCCTGAATATCTTCTTCTTGATGTGTCTGTCATGATAGGCCTTTTCTCGTTCCTTCTGAATTTGCTGATGGAAGCTTGCAATGAATTTGTCTTCTTCTAGTTCGACCAACTGTGCTAGCCTCTCATGAATAGCGCCAGTATCATCCATGTCTATAAATGCATCAATTCTTAAGCTTGGTACCAAGTAATCCATTGGAACAACAACTTCAAGACCATAAACCAACTTGAAAGGGGTCTGCATTGTTAATTTCTTGCAAGTGGTTCTATAAGCCCATAGTACTGCTGGTGCTCTTAAATCCTAGTCATCCATGTTCACACTGCAAATCTTTGTCAATGTTGTCTCTAGGATCTTGTTGAATGCTTCAACCGTTCCATTTGCTTGTGGATGATAAGGTGTACTCTTCTGATGGTGGAATGCAAATTCTTCAGTCAGGGCTTCAATTGTCTTATTGATGAAGTGTGTACCTTGATCACTCATAAGGACCTTAGGGCATCCAAACTTGGTTATTATGTCATCAAATATAAAACACACAGTTGTAGCTGCACTACAGTCCTTGACTACTCTTGCTTCGGCCCATCTAGTTAGGTATTCTGTCGTAGTGATAATATACCTTGCTCCTGTGCACTTTCCTTGTGGGTTTATAGGTCCCACGAAGTCAATGGCCCATTTTTCAAATGCTTGTAGGGTCATTTGTGGTGCTAATGGAATCTCATCTCTTCAGGATGGTTTTCCAAATCGCTGGCATACATCGCATGCTCTAGCATATTCTTTAGCATCTCTATGTAATATAGGCCACCAAAGGCCAGCTCGCAGAACCTTTTGCGCAGTTGATTTTCCGGTGTAATGTCCTCCTGCAATTCCTTCATGAGATTCTTCAAGGATAATAGGGATTTCTGCCTCCATCACACATCTTCTTAGGATCTCATCAAGTCCCATTTTATATAGATGACCAGCTATCAGTGAAAAATATGCAACGTGCACCACTAGCTGTTTCTTCTGAGGAATTGTGTACTCGGCTGGAGCCATTCCTGTTGACATGAACTAGACTATGTCTGTGAAGTGGTCATCAATATTTATAATGGTGAGTAGTTGTGCATTCGGTAGTGTATCCTCCAGACTGGTAGGTTCTTCGCCATGCTCCAACCTCGACAGGTGGTCTGGTCCCTTATTCATTCTTCCTGGCTTAACTATGATCTCAAAATCATATTCTTGAAACATGAGAAGCCATCTTCATATTCTCCCCCCCAACACTGGCTTGTTGACTAGGTACTTCAACACAGAGTGATAAATAAACATTTTAAAGTGTCCTCCAAACAACTAGTGGCGGAATTTCTGCAATGCATACATCATGGCTAATCCCTCTCTCTCTGTAGTAGTGTAATTGATTTCAGCTATGGATAGTTTTCTGATGGAAAATGCTAATGGATGATCAATTTCCCCTTCTCCAGGTTGTGCCAATACTACTCCTAATTCAATAGAATATGCATCAACATGCACATGAAATTCCTTGCTCCAGTTAGGAAAGACTAGAATTGGCGCAGTGACCATCTTTTGTTTTAGTGTGTCAAAGCTCTGCTGGCATTCGTCTATCCAACCAAATTGACATTTTTTCTTTAATAACTTATCCATTGGTGCAGTAATATGAGCATATCCTTTGATAAATTTTCTGTAATAGCCAGTATGTCCTAGCGCAGTGTGCAGTTGTTTGATTGATGTAGGTGGTGGTAAATCAACTATAATTGCAATTTTGGATGGATCCACCAACAATCCTTACTTGCATACAATATGACCTAATAATACTCCAAATGGTGAGAAGAAGATGCACTTCTTCAAATTCAAAGAAATTTGACACTGCCTGCATTTATCCAGCATTAGCCTTAGACATTCAATATGATTTTTCAACAAACTAAAAACAATCCAGTCATCAAAGTATGCTTCTAAAAACTTATGCAAAAATTCTTTGAACGCTTCAACCACTACCTTGGAAAAGATGGCTGGGGCATTCTTCAGTCCAAATGGAATCACTGTATATTGGTAGGATCCCCACTCTGTGGAAAATGTAGTCTTATGACGGTCATCCTTGGTGATGCGGATCTGATGGTATCATGAAAACCCATTTGTAAAAGAATATACTTCTTGGCCTCCCACTTTATCCAACACTTTGTCTGTGAAAGGTGTAGGGAAAGGATAATGTAGACAAGCATCATTCAGCTTCCTGAGATCTACACAAATCCTTATCTCACTTGTCTTCTTATCTTGCAATACCATGGGGCTAATCCACTCCGACTCTTTGACAGGTTCAATAATCCCTGCTTCCAACATTCTGTTGAGCTTAATCTTTAATTTATATTTATATTTCATGTTCAATCTGTAGGGTCTTTGCTTGACTATATTCACATCTAGTTTCAAAGGTATTCTCATTTCTCCCATAGGTCCTTTGATTCCCTTCATATCAGTGAACTTGGTCGGGAACAAGTCTTGATACTCGTGCAATAATTCTGTGATTTTGTCAATGGTAGCAGTGTCCCAGTAATCTCCGACATTGGCAAGATTTGGTGTCTCCTCTGTCCCCATAGTGACTTTCTTTATCTTTATTGGCTGTCCAATGAATGGAAGTTCAACTCTTGGTCCTTCCACATCTCTCTGACCTTCTGTTTCTGCGATATTCACCTTCCTTGGATCATCGTCTTCGTCGACATTAATGTTGTAGCAGGTCTACAGTTTCTGGAGGGGCGCAGTCCATTCCTCCTCTTCTTGCTCCAAAGGGAGACCAGATGCCTCTTTAAATACTTTCTATCTCACCATCTGTAGTGCTTGATCTATAGAAGGAAATTCACTGTCAAACAAAAAGATGGTTATAAAATTCTGGATCATACCTTCCCATTCTGAAGTGACAAGGTGTAACTCTGCTTGAAGGTACTAGTTAATCGGGGTGGTATCCAACATATTGACGAATCTGTGTACCCATTGTTCTCTAGGAATGTCACTCCAGGCCTCTTCACAGCTTCGTACATGGTCCTTTGGGCAGCTTCGACCTATGTACCGTGCTTCACAGCTTCCTATTTGTGCTCAAAACCACACTGTCATCAAAGTTTGACATTGTGTCCAGTATGTAATATTGCTTTTATGTGTCCCCCATCATCCTGTTGGGGTGGCTTTCATGGCCTCATCCATTGCCAAAATCCTCTATTGTGTTGGTACATTTGTCTCAAATTCTGATAAGAAGTTTTCTAAGGGATTCAACCCATCAAATGTGGGTAGATTACTCACTATTGTGCCAATCCAATGAACTTCTCTGGTTAGCCTAGCACATATTCTTGTAGATACTTCGTACATCTAGTTCTACCAGTTCTCCAGTGCTTCTTTGAGTTAGATGAACATGTGTTGTCACTTCGCCAACTCAGATTCTCGTCAGCTATAGGGTTGATATAATCTTGCTGTCTGGCCATTAATTTGGAGATGTTTTCCAGTTCAAATGCGTGGTCCTCTTCTCTGATAGGTTCTGTATATTGTGGACCCTCATCTGGGTCTAAAGGTGCAATGACCCTAAGGCCAACTTTCTCAAATGTCATGCATATTTTCTTTAGATCAACAATGGTGGAATTTTCCAAGGCCCAATCAATTCCTAACAATGCAGGGTAAGGGAAACTATCATCAACAATTTCAATTACCTCAAAATCTATAAAGGTTCTTACTCCATCGATGTCCACTGGGACATGCTCTAATCATCCAAATGGGATGAAAACTTGTTGATTAGCCATGCCAAGCCTAATAGGGGAATATATTAGCTTGGGTTTTCTTATCAATGCCCAAGTCTGCTTCGTCATGACATTGACCTCCGACCCTAAGTTGAGGACCACATAGTCTATCTCATACTCTCCTATCTGAGCATTCAAGTGTAATTCTTTATTTTTCCTTCTCCTTTTTCCAATTTGGTGCACTGCTCTATTCAGTAAGGGGTCTATTTTTCCTAGTTCATACTGCTTGATTAAATCTTCTAATTCTTATACAATGCCTTTATCTTGAATCAACTTAACACAAGTGTACAAGAATTCCATGAGTTTGCTTACCTCTTTCCCTTCTGTTGGGGATGCATACGGATCAAACGCCTAAGGCATGCCATATTCTTTGATTTTTGGTTGTCTCTTTGATGAAGATCCTTGATCTCCTTTGAACTCTTTTCTTGCCTCCTTGAATATCTGTCTTTCTTTCTTAGCATCGAACGTTGGGGTCTTTTCTATATCTTTCCTAACTCCGTGGTCATTTTCAGTCTTTCCTTGGGCTGCTCTGTCTTCTCCTGTAGCAGCTCCTCCTTGAGTGATAACAACGAATCTAGGGTCTACTCCGTGAGGTTCAACATATATCAGTTGTACTTGTGGGTTCTGCTGGGGTCCTCATCTTTCCTGAAGTTTAGCCAGCATCACAGGGAATTCCTCTATGACATGCTCGAAGGAGTTACAGTAACTGCAGGTTGTGAAGGGATTCTGAAAATCCCTTGCTAAATGTCCTGGCCGCGCGTAGTTGTAACAGATTATTTGTCCTCGGCCTCAAACCATACCTCCTCCTCGTCCTTGTCCTCTGTAGCCACCGCGAGGAGTGAAATTTCCTCTCCCCGGAGAGTTGTACTGCAAAGTGTTTCCCTCTTTTTGTACTTCGCCTTGAATCTTTTATATGTCTCTCAACCTTTCATGCATGAGATCATAAGCTCTACAATCCTAATCATCATGCCCCATGGATTTACAGAATGTACAATACAAGTTTGTGGGTGTATGGACATACTTCTGCATGTAGTAGCACTCACATGGGTGATGCCTATTTCTGCATACATCGCACCAAGGTAGGTTAACTTGCTTTAAGGGGCTCGGTGCCCCTGATGCCAAGTACTCATGAAATAAGGGAAAATGTTCCTTATCATGGCCTTCAGATCTGCATCTTACACACTATATATCTTCCCTTTTGTCTTTTCCCTTATCTTTCTTCATATCCTCAACCTGTAAAGACAATCTAGTTAGTTGGCTCATGATCTGGCTAATGCCTGAGCTAGATTCTTCCATTGGTGTTGATTCAAGCTTCATGGAGATATCCAAAGCTTCTGCCTGAGATGGAATCTTCTACTGCATCAGAGGGACTCTTATGTGTGGTAACAACACAATGATGAACCATTCTTTGTTCTATTCATCGAAGATCTGGAAAGTTAATCTGTCTGTTAGGGTCTTGAATCTCTGGTCGAATTCCCAAACAAGTTCTGCTACCTTTTGTTTAATCTCTTTTAGTTCCATAATACATTGTGACTCCGACTTAGGTTTCTTAAACTCTTCAATCAATGCATTCTTGATCTCATTCAAGGGCTTAGGCTGTGCCAGTCCTTGGACAAGTTTCATGTACCAGCTCAGTGCATGGTCCTTTAGCGTAGTGATGAACTGGGTTCTCTTGATGGCTTCATCAGTGATACTTTTAATATTCCATATGGACTCACACAGAAACCAATGTTGATCTGGATCTTCAGATCCATCTCCTCTAAAGATAGAGAGTCTCATTTCATCCACCATAAATCTGACTAGGTTTCTTGTCTGAGTAGATGCTGAGCTAATAGTAATAGTACTCTGAAGACTCTGGTGGTTCTAACTATTCTAACTGCTAAGTATTGTTGGGACAACATGAGGATTAACATTACTTACTTCAGTAGTTCATGCAGTTCCTGAGGTTTTTGGCTCGCTGTGTTGCAGTTCTTCAACTTCCCCTTCTTCTGTTCTGGTGGGCTCTGGACACTCTTTGTTGGTTATATCTACCTCTTCTCCACTATAGAAAACTTCTTCTCCATAGTGTTGCTTAGATAATTTATCAGGGTGAACTCGTCAGAATAATTTCCCACTGCGTGTATGTCCTACTTTTGTGTCACTGTCACTGTCTGAGATCTTGAACATTAGCCTTTTCAGGTCCGATCAATCTCCTGTATCTTCAAGATGTGGTTTTCATGCAAGAGCATCTTAATTCTTAGCTTCAGGAGGTGCAAAAATTTTCCTTTGCATCCTTTGAAAAATTATCTCTCGGCTTGGCTATACGATTTTGTTCTCTCAACAACAAACTCAATGATATACCCTCCGATGGTACTATCAAACCAGTAATCTACTGCTCTGGATACAAATTTGTCGACTCTCTTAACCTTCTGGATCAATGCTAGTGTCCAAACCACATGAGGTCTAGATCTGATTTCAAATTGTGTGTCAGCTAACCTAGCCAACCACTCATGTAGCTCCTGATGGATTCATCCAAAGAAGAACTCATGAATGTCGGTGAAGATGTATCGTTTTAGAAAATCTTGAGTGCTTATTTTAGGGTTCTTGTTCTGGGCTTCAACGAAGTCCTTCTCTTGATCCTCTATCCACTTTTGAATCTTTGTCTTCGATGGGAACCACCTTGACATTCCCTTAAAAAGATTCCTGTCTCGACAACGGAACCATTTTTTGGCACAGGGGTAGACCCAGGGTTCAGCTCCAGGAACACACCAATAAGCCCTAGCTACTGGCCCTTTCGGCAGCACCCACAAAGCAGATGCAGTCTCACCCAAAGAAACTATGAGGGGGTTGCAGGACAGAGGTGTCTACAACTAGGGGAATATCAAGTGGCTCTTATTACAACAACAACATAACATGCATCTATCATTCAACTAGCTAGATCTATCCTTCACAGCTATAGATCTGATCTAATACAATAATGCAGATAACAATATAACAACATCATAGCTCAAAGCATCAATCACACACACAACAACAGATGTACGTGGTTCACCCTCTCCCTAGAGATACATCCACATAACTGTGCTTATGATATATTAAGATAAAGATTACAGTTCTGATTTGCGCTCTTGGCTAGCAGATCCTCTCTTTCCCTCTCTCTTTCTCTCTCCCTTCCTAGGCACCCAGCTGCAGGACTAGATCTTCGCACCCAGCTGAAGATCTTACAATACTAAAAGGCGCTCTCTCTCTGCACTTCTCTCACCCATAATACAATATTATCCCAATGAAAAATAATCGATAACAAGGTTCAACCACAGTACCGACCCAACCTAGGTCCTCTCGACCTCTATTTATACATTATAATCCCTCATCGACAGCCTCAGGTCGAAACCTAGGTGTCAAAAACCCTAATTACCAAAACCCTAGGTCAACTTGACCCATTCTTTCCAGGCTTCGCCAACCTGTCTTTCCTTCTTCATCTCGCGGTGCTCCAAGGCATATAATGCTGGATTTTTCCACTTCCTGAGTCATCCTCGGTCCATCTTCCTTGTTGATCTGTCATCCTCTATCTCCTCATCCAATGGCTTGAGTTTCCACACTTCACTCCCTCTTTTTTGTTATTTTGCTCACTTCGACCCAGTGACAGTCACTGTGTCTTCCACAAAGCTCGTTTTTTACCTTTTCTTCCTCGTTCTTCACTTCCTTCCATAACAAAGGGTCAACACCTACCAAATTCTTTTCCAAACTGAACTGTTGTGAACCTCATGAGGATAGCGCGCCTTTCAGGAGGAGAATAAGGTAACCATTGTAATATTCTTCGGTACTATGACACTGAGACCTTGAAGGGATATCTTCCATAGTTCTTTGACAAATGGACATTCCACAAACATGTGATCCAACGTTTCAAGAGTGTTACAACACACGGAGCATCTATGAAGTCTGATAATGCCTCTTTTTACCAGGTTTTTTCTTGTCAATAATTTCTTGTGCATTAAAACCCAACAAAAGAAGTTTATTTTGGGAAGTCCGAGAAGATCCTAGGCCTTCTTCCCTAGGGTTTCTAACTCGATCGATGCTTGGGGGGATTGAAGTGAGATGGATTTCTGAGATGCGGTGTAAAACCCAAACTTTCCCCAACCCCATTTGTCCGACAAGTGGAGATGAACATGAGATAAGTCCATCAATGCAGCTAGGAGAAGATATTTTTGAGTTTGCAAATGATCTGGAGTTATCGGGAAGACCCATGTTTGCTATCTCCCTGACGCATCCCACGAGGAGATATCTGCTAATTAGGTGAATCCGTGCTGAGTTATCCACTTGCAAATATCTTTGATTTTTTCAGAAACATCGAGGGGCACCTTATCGATGATACTATCTTGCCACAACATATTTTTCCCCCCATTCCCATGGTTGCAAATCATGTTCTTTTGGAAGAAATCAAGCTCACGATGACATAGTTTCCATATCAGCGTTCCTTTGGGAGTGTTTTCTGCCTGAAGGTTTCTGAAGGAAGCCCCTTTGAGATATTTTTTCCTTATGATTTGGATTATAGGTTGCTTGCGATATGTGTAGAGTTTCCAAATGATTTTTCTACCCAATGAAAGGTTTGCTAGCTCAAGATCTCTTACCTATAATCCTCCTTCAAAAATTGGGAGTTTAATAGTTTCCTAATTAACTAAGTGATATTTCTTTTGATTTCCTTATCTCCACACCAGAGAAAGTCTCGGATCAGTTTTGAAATCTGAGTCGTGATCGCCATTGGGGCTAGAAGGAAGGAATCCTGGTAGATTGGCAAGGAAGACAATACCGATTTAATAAGGGTGAGTTTCCCAGCATTGGTAAGCCACTGACCACCCCAAGCTACGATTTTGGCTTTGAGTTTTCTTATTACTTCAGTCCACAACAAAGACTTATTGGAACCCAAAGTTAAGGGAAGCCCAAGATATATTATTTTTTCCCAAGAAGCATAGCCCAAGAACCCCATATAAAGGGAAATTCGTTGTATAGTTTGATGATCTACATTCCACCCATACACTGCACTTTTCCTTTTATTGATGAGCACTCCAGAGATACTGCAGAAGCTTTGAAGGATTTCTCTCAAGATCTATGGAATCTTTATGGAGGTTCCACCCAACATAAGAGAATTGTCTGCAAAAAGGGCATGATTGATTGGATCAAGGCCCTTCATCAATCTAATGCCTGGGACTGTCTAAAATTGCTTTTCAGCAGTCATATTTCTTCTTAATTAATCTTCCATCAATATGTACAGGAAGGGGGAAAGAGGGCAACCTTACCTTAATCCCCTCGAAGCTTGAAAATCATTATTCGGTTTTCCATTCACTAGTGGGGCTATCTAAGGATTTTCAGTACAATATTTAATAAAGTTTACAAAGTCGGGACAAAAGCTAAAATAGAGAAGGAATTTATAAAGCAAGGAGAGGTTTACTCGATCAAATTCATTTGCCATGTCGAGATTTATAAGCATCCCTTGCTCCTACCATTGATGACTGGAATGCATGGCTTCTTGCACCCGAATTACATTATCTAGAATATGTCTCCCTTTGAAAAATACACCTTGCATGGGGGAAATGAGATTCCCTAGTAGAGGATTAATTCTGTTTGCCAATAGATTGGACACAATTTTGTATGAAGCATTGCAGAGCGAGATAGGCCTGAATATTTTGAAGGAACCCAGATTCACTTATTTGAGGATTAAGGATAGGAAAGTGGAGTTAATTCTACCTCCCACTTTGGATCTTTGTTGGAAAGATTTAATCATTCTCAACAAATCAGTCTTGATTATTTCCCAGCATGCTCTATAGAATTGGATTGAGAAACCATCTGGCCCTAGAGCTTTATCGGGCTCCATGGAATAGATTACATTGCATATTTATTCTTTAGTAAAAGGCTTCATGAGGACTGATTTATCATCCTTGCTTACAAGATAGGGGATGTGTGAGAGGAATTCAGACGTAGCATCCTCACAATCAGGACCATATTCCTTGTAAAGGTTCTAAAAGTGAGTTTTTGCTGCTACTTTGAGCTGATCAAAACCTTTGTGAATCAACCCATCTGCGGAGCCAATTTCAAAAATGTGATTTTGGGAAAGGTGGGCTCTGAAATGCCAATGAAAGAAGGAGGTGTTTTGGTCTCCAAATTTTATCCACAATATGCGAGACTTAAGCCTCCAATACTCTTCTTCTTGGCGGAAAGTGCGAAAGGTTTTTCTTTGAGCAACTTGTTCTTTCTCTAATTCTAAGTTGGTCATGTCCTTGATCTCCATTTCCAATTGCAAATCTGATAACTACTTAACAGTCTCTCGTCTGAGACCAGAGGGGGTATTAATTGGTTGTTTAACCCAGGATTTGAAAGAATTTTTTGTTTACTTTAATATATTCTCCCACACAAAGCTTGGAGACCCTATAACTGGAGAGGACCAGGTTGTTTGGATAGTTTCCAAGAACCCCTCCTTATCTATCCAAAGAGGGATGAAACAAAATGGAATTGTGCCCAAGTTTTCTTATTCTTCCAAATGCAAGAGGATGGGTTTGTGGTCGAAAGTCAGTTTTGGAAGAATCTTGGAAGAGATGGACCTCCTTTCCCGCAGGAACGAGCTATGGAATAAGAACCTATCCAGGAGAGATGAGATATGGTCATCCCCAAATATGTTACTTGTCTAGGTGTAGAGTCATTTCAAAGGCTTGAAGTCAAGGAGGTCCCATTGATGGAATAGTTACTCAACTAAGGGAAGCATTTTGTCCCTGCCACTGTTTCCACCTCTCTTTTCTTTTGGTTCAAAAACTAAGTTTAGATCTCCAAATAGAATGATGTTCGTTGGGGAGAAAATCTCTAAAAAGTCTTCTAAATATTTCCAAAAATCTTTCTTCTCAGAAAAAAGGACAAGAACATAAAGATTGAAGAGAGAGAGGGTAAGCTTACTTGAAGAATGTCAAAGTTCAGTGAAAATCCAATGTTGAGTCTCAAAAGATATTTCTAGCTGAAACTTTCCCTTCACCCACAGAGTTGCGAGACTGCTTGAGGAACCCCTTGTGCTAATGGATTTCCTTGTGTTTTTCTTCCATTTCAGATTGCTAATTTCTAGAAGGGTTTCCCCTTCAATTTTAGTCTCTTGGATCATGAGGATATTGGGAGATTCAAATTTCAAAAGGTATTTGACTGCTTCGACCTTCAATGGATTCCCCAAGCCTCTGCAATTTAGAGAGAATATGCACATTATTTACTGGGATTGGAGTGGGTAGGACCTCCCTTGGGGGGCCTTGTTCTTGTATTTCTTCTGATAGACATTTCAATAGTGGATTGGCTTCCTTGCATTTTTTGCCTCTCCGCTTCTTCTTCTCTAGATTCCTTATGAGATTTCATCCCTTCTCTTTTTGAGGGTCTCTCAAAAGAATCTTCTTCCGAGGACCCATAGATTTCCATAGGTTTCTTTTTTATCAATTCTGCATAGGAGGGGGGGGAGGAATTTCCTAATGGGGAACCAAATTGGGATTCCTTAACATTGTATTTCTCCACTATGGGAGGAAGGATCTGCTGCTCGGACTCCTCATTCATTGGTTCAGGATTTTTTGAAGGATTGCTGAGGATTTTGAAAGGGTTTTTAGAAGCCTTTGGTCTTGATGGGGCTGAAATCCCTTCCCAAAGAACCTTCCCTGAGATGGGACCGCCATTCTCCATTGACGCCCCTTTCCCTTTGGAACTGCTGTTTTTCTTTAGCAGGGCTACTTTCTAAAACTGTGTCCATTGATCGACTTTCAAGTTCTCCACCTCTTCCTCAACCTTCTTTTTGCAATGCCGAGCAAAATGTCTGTAACCATGGCAATACCTGCATTTAAATGGAAGTTGCTCATAGTCCAATTCTTGGATGTGAGACCAGTCTACCACTGTTAGTTGAATGGATTATGGGAGCCCCACTTCCAAGTCAAATTAGACGCATATTATTGCACATGAATATTGATCCTTTCTCTCTGCTTTATCGATATATTTTCCGAGGGTGTTCCCAATGGATTCTAATGACTTTAGATTCCAGTAGTGCAAAGGTAAATGAGGAAGGTGTCAGATAGTTGGCTTAGGTTGATGGATAGTTGGTATGTATTGTTGGTTTTCATTGATGTCAACTATTGGAGAGTGGTATTGTAGATTGATGTCAACCTTAGTGATTGATGTCAACCCTTGGAGAAAGTCCGATAGTGAATTTCGATAGCACAAAGGTTTGGGTAATGGACCCAAGGTTGTTTCATGCATAATGGTATGAGTTTTAATATATTTGAAGGTAAGACTATTCTATATGGATAGTACATTTCATTTCATTTCTTGTGGTATGTGGAATGTCACATAACTCCTCACAGTTAGAGAGTTATGGCCATGAGAAGTTGGAGAACCCAGGTTTGGGTAATGGACACAAGTTTGTTTGATGGATAATGGTATGTGTTTTGATATATTTGAAGGAAAGACTATTATATATGGATATTACATTTCATGCCATTTCTTTTGGTATGTGAAACGTCACATAACTCCTCACGATTTAAGAGTTATGGCCTTACGAAGTTGGAGGACCCTCATATGTCATCTAGAAGCCCCAAAGGTCAAAGTAGTCAAAGTGGTTTAAGAAATTTAAGAAGGTAAATAATAAAGTGAAGTGATGAGTGTACTATAATTCAAAGTGAACACAAAATAAATTATTTAAATAATAAATTTAATGGAGAAATTAGAAGTGGGTTAACCCTAAAATAAGGAAAGTGGGCAAAGTGACCTAGATGATGCTTCTAAGGAAGCTACTTGGAGTGTATAAATAAGAGGAAAGACTCTCTCATTTTATATCACACTTGAGAATATTGAATATCTATAGGTTACTGAGGTAACCAAAGTATATCTAAGCTTAATTTCAGAGGGAAGGTGAAGAAAATAAGGCCGAAATTCAAGGGAGGATAAATTCTTTTGATGATGCTTTCTAAGGTATGTTATTTACAGGTCATCTCACCATTTTCGTAATAAATTGTTTTCTAGAATGATTCAGACTATGAAATTGATAGGACATTGAGGGAACATATCCAATTATATTTGGTAAAAATTTCAGCTTTTGGGTCGTTGTAATTTTGGATTTATACTCTGTGTAAAATAGGGTTTGTGGCTAGTCCTGAAACTAGTCTAAAATAGGTGTTTTGGGTAAAAATGTCATAACTTCTTCATAACAGATCCAAATTCAGTAAGAAAAAATGTTTTTGTTAGAGTACGGTCTGTAGTATTCTATGTAAAATTTTCAAATCCATTCAACAAATATTCCATGCAGGACACGCTGTACAAGGTCACTCTCTAGAATAAGACAGAATTCAACAAGGTATGCCATTTTTTCTATAACTACTTTTATGAGAGGTTCCAAGTAGTGAAACATGGAGGAATTGTATAAAACACACTGAAGAATATTTTGTACTATTTTCATATCTTTATTCATTAGAGGTACATAGTTATGATTATTTCAAGTTAGGGTTGTTGACTGATCCAAAACTAGTCATGTGAGACTAAAGTAAAGTTTGATGAAAATGCTAGTATCTTGTTGTTAAAGTTAAGAAAGGTTTGCAGGTATGTGATCATATACACCAGGTCTATTATAGAGTTACAAATCAGATTTGGATGATGAAATTGATGAGGGATTTTGGTTGAGGTACATGTTGGGTACATGGTTGAGACAAGT
>ML795449.1:300424-349780 GCA_009831015.1 Picea engelmannii
AGTCTCACATGCCTAGTTTTGGATTAGTCAACAACCCTAACTTGAAGTAATCATAACTTTGAACCTGTAATGTATAAAGATCTGAAACTGATAAAAAATGTTCTTTAGTTTGTTTTATGCAATTCCTCCAAGTGTCACTACTTTGAACCTCTCAGAAAAGGAGTTATAGTAAAAATGACATACCTTGCTGAATTCTGGCTTATTCTAGAGAGTGACCTTGTAGAGCGCGCCATGCACAAAATATTTTATGAATTGATATGAAAATATTAAAAAACATACTACAGACTATCCCCTAACCAACACATTTTGTATCACTTAATTTGGATATATTATGAAGAAGTTATGACGTTTTTACCCTAAACACCTAATTTTTACTAGTTTCAGGACTGACCACAAACCTTATTTTCTACGGAGTGTAAATCCCAAAATACAACGACTCACAAGATGAATTGTTTACCACAGATACTTGGGTATGTTTTCTCACTTGCATAGAAATTTCACAGTCTTAATCATTATATAAAAAAAATTATAGTGAAAATGGTGAGATGACCTGTAAATAACATACCTTAGAAAGCACCATCAAAAGAATTTATCCTTTTTTGCATTTCAGACTTCTTTTCTTCACCTTCAATCATAATTATAGTTTATATATCCTTGGTTACCTCAGACACATATAGATATTCAATATGCTCAAGTATGATTCAAATGAGAGAGCCTTGCCTCTTATTTATATTCTTCAAGTAGCTTCCTTAAAAACATCTTCTAGGTCACTTGGCCCACTTTCCTTATGTTAGGGTTGGATCCACTTATAATTTCTCCATTAAATTTATTATTGAAATAATTTATTTAGTATTCACTTTGAATTACAATACACTCATCACTTCACTTTATTATTTACCTTTTAAAATCTCTTAAACCACTTTGACTACTTTGACCTTTTGGGGCTTCTAGATGACATATGAGGGTCCTCCAACTTCGTAAGGCCATAACTCTCAAACCGTGAGGAGTTATGTGACATTCCACATACCAAGAGAAATGGAATGACATGTACTATCCATATAGAATAGTATTATCTGAAAATATTTCATAACTCATACCATTACCCATCAAACAAACTTGGGTCCATTACCCAAACTTGGGGTCTCCAACTTCTCATGGCTATAACTCTCTAACCGTGAGGAATTATGTGATTTTCCACATACCAACGGAAATGACATGACAAGAACTATCCATCTAGGATATTTTCCTTTAAAAATTCACTTTCCTTCATCTCATTATTCCACAATTAAGCATGGTTTCTCTTACTCCACAAAGCATCTTCCCGCGAGGCCTTTCACCATAAGGGGACCACTTCATCCATATTTACTTCTTATCAACCATGAAAAAAAAATAATGATTCATATTTACATCAAACAATATTGGGTCCATTACCCAAACCTTTGTGATATGGGGCTTTCTTCAAGGGTTGACATCAATGACAACCAACCTTAATCAACAAACCTAACATGATAATGTCATCAAGATATAGGAAACGTACCAACAAAGACATCCCTGACAATGATGCCAAAAATGGTTACACTTTCCATGGGTAAAATCATATCTGGAAATAAATCAACAAGGTCTTCCTCAGCAACGACACTAAAAAATGTTGTCTCCCAAACCAAAAACCTTTGTAGAGGTGCTAATGGGGATAAGCACGACATGGGAAAAACACCATAGTCACCTTAGCATTGTTTCTCCTTCACTTTAGGATATCTCCTTGAAGCCATGAGGGGTATCCCAATCCATGGAAATGAAACTGTATAGTACCTTAGAGTATCTTACAATAAAAATCATTCCCAAAACACACACCTATATAAATGGTTAGATAGACCAGTGCCAATGGAGTAGCCAAATGCCTTGAGAATATTCAACTAAGAACTAGAGAAATAAATACCACAACATAAATAGGGTTAGTAGATAATAAATTAAGTGATGAGATTTTAAATAAACATGCTACAACATAAATATAAAACTGTTGATTATTTGGGTTGGTTTTCATTGATGTCAACCCTCGAAGAAAGTCCAGTAGCAAATTCCGGTAGCACAAAGGTTTGAGTAATGGACCCAAGTTTGTTTGATGTATAATGGTATTAGTTTTATTATATTTTAAGGTAATACTATTCTATATTGATAGTACATGTCATTCCATTTCTGGTGGTATGCGGAACGTCACATAACTCCTCACGGTTAGAGAGTTATGGCCATGTGAAGTTGGAGAACCTTCATGAGTCATCTAGAAGCCCCAAAAGGTCAAAGTAGTCAAAGTGGTTGCAAAGAAGAAATTATTTAAATAATAAAGTGAAGTGGTGAGTGCAATATAAGTCAAAGTGGATACAAAATAAATCATTTAAATAATAAAGTTAATGGATAAATTACTAAGTGGACAAGTGGTTAGAAGTGGATTAACCCTAAAATAAGAAAAGTGGTTTAAGATATTTTAGAAGGTAAATAATAAAGTGAAGTGATGAGTGTACTATAATTCAAAGTGGATACAAAAGAGATTATTTAAATAATAAAGTTAATGGAGAAATTACTAAGTGGACAAGTGGTTACAAGTGGGTTAGCCCTAAAATAAGGAAAGTGGGTTAAGATGATTAAAAGGTAATCCCTTGACAAAACTACATGAAAGTATAAATAAGAGGCAAGGATCTCTCATTTTAATCACATTTGAGCATATTTAATATCTACAAGTGAATGAGGTAACCAAATGATATCTAAGCCGAATTTCAGAGGGAAGGTGAAGTAAAGAAGGCCAAAATTCAAGGGAGGATAAATTCTTTTGATGATGCTTTCTAAGGTATGTTATTTACAAGACATATCACCATTTTTGAAATAAATAATTTTCTAGAATGATTCAGACCGTGAAATTGGGAATTCGTTGAGAAAACATATCCAAGTAGTTGTGATAAAAAAATCATCTTATGGGTCGTTGTATTTTTGGAGTTACACTCCATGGAAAATAGGGTTTGTGGCTAGTCCTGAAACTAGTCTAAAACATGTGTTTTGGGTAAAAATGCCATAACTTCCTCATAACAGATCCAAATTTAGTAATACCAAATGTGTTGGTTAGAGTACAATCCTTAGTATGTTGTGTACCATTTTCATATCTATACAACAAATATTATGTGTGAGGCATTCTCTACAAGTTCGATCTTTAGAATAAGCCATAATTCAACAAGGTATGCCATTTTTGCTAAAACCCCTTTTCTGAGAGGTTCCAAGTAGTGAAATCTGGAGGAATTTCATAAAAGACACTGAAGAAAATTGTGTACCATTTTTAGATCTTTATTCATTACAAGTACATAGTTATGATTATTTCAAGTTAGGGTTGTTGACTAATCCAAAATTAGTCATGTGAGACTAAAGTAAACTTTGATAAAGTGATAGTCTCTTGTTGTTAAAGTTAAGGAAGGTTTGTAGGTATGTGATCATATACACCAGGTCTATTATAGAGTTATAAATCAGATTTGGATGATGAAATTGATGAGGGATTTTGGTTGAGGTATGTTACAGATAAAGGTTGTATAACAGTGAGGTTGTGGAACATTGTTTGATGTAATGGTTTATGGTATTTGGTTATGGATAGTGTGATGTATTTCTAGAGATATTTTGATGGTTATATTGGTATATGAATTTGGTATATGGTTGAGGTACATGTTGGATAAATGGTTGAGACAATTAGTTGATGAGTTGGCACATACATGTGGTGTATAGTTGATGATGTTGGTACATCTTGATGAGTCATAGTTTATGTGTATTTGATGCATGATCGGTACATATTTGGTGGATGGTTGATGCACTCGTTGATGGTACATGTTGAGGTACATGTTGGTGCATGGTTGATGCATTTTTTTTATGGTACAAGCTGATTACAGGTTGAGGTACAGGTTGGTGCATGGTTGATGCACTTGTTTATGGTACAGGCTGATTATAGGTTGTTTGGTACATGTTGTTGCATGGTTGATGCAATTGTTTATGGCACAGGTTGATTATAGGTTGATTGGTACATGTTTACAATGGTATATCTCACAATGATAGTGTGAAAATGGTTCCATTAATTTTCTTTCTACATTAGGGTGGTTGGACGGGGCAAGGACAGGTGGTTGTCGCCACCTTCTAGTTGTAGCTGGAGAAAATAGGGGGTTGTAGCCTCCTTCTCGTTATAGCCAGAGAATTGGGGAGTTAGAGCTTACTTTAGGTTGTAGTTTGAGAAATTATGGGGTTGAAGCCTCCTTTCCATTGCAGTTGGAAAACAAAGGAAGTTAGTGCTTCCAATGAATGTAATTCTTAAATACATATAAGAAAAAACATTCTGTGGTTTTCTCCCACTTTGGGTTTCCACGTTAAACACTGGTGTAATGTGTATGTGTATGATTTTTCATTTGTTCATTGTTTATTTACTCTGCAACTATTGGATGCTAATTCTACAATGATATAACACTTGTATTCTATGGTGAAAAAGGATTAAATTGCTCTATTATTGATTCACCCCCCCTCTCAGTAATCGAACAATTGGTATCAGAGCCAGTTCCTTCAAGAATCAATTTAACCACTAAAAGGTAGATCATGGAGATACACATGTATAAACATGGAATACCATAGTTTAATGGACATAAGTATGCATTCTAGAGTAGAAGGATGAAAACATATATACATGCACAAGGATTTGAAATTTGACAATATGTAGTAGATGGATACAAAGAACCAACAGTTCTGCCAACAAGTGAAAGAGAAATAAAACTCGGTCAAAATAATTCCAAAGCCACAAATGCACTTCTGAATGGTCTTGGTGAATCGGTATACACCAAAGTTATGCATTGTAAATCTGCTAAGGATATTTGGAACAAACTTCAAAATATTTATGAAGGAGATTCAAAATTCAAAGCAGCAAAGCTTCAAACTTACAGAGGTCAGTTCGAACAACTAAAAGATGGAAGATGAGAATATTGAAGCTTACTTCTTACGAGTCGATGAAACAATAAATGTAATCATAGGATTGGGAGAATAAATTAAAGAATATGTAATTGTTCAAAAGGTACTAAGATATCTTCCTATGATATTTGATCCTAATATTTCAACACTAGAAGAAAGAGCAGATCTAGACTCAATAAGAATGGATGAACTACATGGAATATTCACAGCATATGAAATGAGAATTGAACAGGAAAATACAGATATAAAAGAAGAAACTTTCAAAGAATCCAAAAGGTCAAAGAAAAAGGGAAAGCAAAAAGAAAAAGAACATAGCAGCAGTAGTGACATCTCATAAGATGATGAAGAAATGACCAACTTTGTCAAGAGATTGAACAAGGGAACCAACAACATATATAAAGGTAATCTTACATTGATTTGTTTTAATTTTGATGGTATTGGTCATTTTTCTAACAAATTTCCTCATAATAAAAATAAGGAGAATGATGAATATTACTCAAATAACAAACACCCATATAAAGGCAAAAGAACCACAAAGAAAGTTTTCAAGAAAAACTTATGCACCAAAGAAGACATCTCCTCATTAGATGAAGATGAAGTTAGTGACAGTGAGACAAAAAGTGTTCTATTCACGATAGTAGAAGAATATTATAAAGAAGACACCGAAGAAGAATATGAAGGGGCAGAAGTTGATTACTGAGAATAATTATCGACTGCCATAGAATTTATAAGAAGAGAAAAGAGGAAAAACACGAAGCTACAAGAAGAACTAGACAAGAAGGAAGACACTCAAGAATTAGAATAGATCATCATAGAATTGAAGGTTGAAATAGAAGAATATAAAAGAATTGAAGAAGCACTTAAAGAACAATTGGAAGAAAGAGACATGATCATTGGAAATTTGGAAGCAAAGATTGTCACATTGAGAAATGATATTCAAAAGAAAAATATGCATAACAACTCAAAAGTTTTGGATGACATTATCAAGAGTCAAATGCCTAATCATGACAAGTATGAACTTGGATACAATTAGATAGAAAATGTATCAATCTCCAAAGCAAACGAACAAGAAACATATCGAAAAATTTATGCAGAAATAATCAAAGGGGATAGGAAGACCTACAAGGAAGATTACGGGGACACTCCTCCACCGAGAAGATTTATATTTAAGAATCGATGACTGACATAAAAAAATAGGCCTCGGGAAGAAGAAGGATTCATAAGAGTAACACCTTTCAAAATATCTTCAACTCCTAGGCATCAAACTATATTTTTTGGTTTATGTTATGCACACAATAATTTTGGACATAAAGCTGTAAGTTGCAAAGCTAATAACAGGAACATAAACAACTTTGAAAGTCATACACAAAATGGTTATCCAAGAAGGCCTAGTGAAACAGATAGAAGAAGATACATGTTTGAATCATTGAGAACTGAAGTGGAATGATACAAGTGAAATAACTCTGGACACATGGCCAAAGATTTTAGATTGATAGTCCCTCCTAGAGAACCACAATAGAACAACAACAATCATATACATGAGCCTCAGAAGAGAACATGGACAAGAAAGAATAATCGATATAGCAATGAAGAATGCACACTCTCTCTACAAGCTAAGCAGAAAAAGTGTGGTTGGTATGTTGACATTGGTTGTTCAAAACACGATGAGGTGAACAAAGACAAGGTCCCAGAGATCGCAAGATTGGAAATAAAATGAGATGAAGAAAATTCTACAAAGAAAAGGAAATATTTCAGATACAGAAAGGTTTGGAAAATATATGAAAGAAAAGAAGGACAAGTAAATAAGGAAAAGGTTCAAGAGATTGTACTTTCAGGAACTGTAGTGAGAGATGAATCCACAGACAAAAAGAAAGAAGTCAAATCTCAGAGAGATGATGAATCTACTAATGAAAATGATGATGAATACTCTTCAGAGCATGAATTTTTCTGAGCCATCCATCTTAGAGACTCCCAGATAATATGAATAATAGACCTGGGGAGTTTATGCGGTAGCTAAGATAGACCATAGAACTATTCTTCAAGTAGCTTGCAGAGTTTGAGTAGATAGATTCAATGCTTTTAGTTAGAAGAAGTACAATGTGATAGATTAATTAGGTGCAATAGTAATTCATGATAGTACAGTGACATATGAGTCAAAATTATGGACAGTTGTGTAGCAGAGTCTTGGACAGTATGGACAGAGACGGATTCCTAAGAACACTTAGCAAGTTTGGAAAGATATATGATAGTGGATGAGAGCATGGATTCCAAATTGACATATATTTTTTTGGACACATACAATGCATACAACATTTCACATTCAAAACAGAGTAATTCTCATAAACAACAACGAAAAAAATACCTACGAGCTATGGAAAGGAAGTGCAGACAACAACCTCTACATCAAGTATATTAGAGAAAGGATAAAGAGGTTCAGAATGGAAGATTGCAAACCAGTTACCACTCCTATGCAAACCAGTTGCAAGTTAAGAAAAGATGATGATTCAAAGTCTACAAACCAGAGGAAATACAGGTCAATGATTGGTATCTTACTATATGTGACAACATCCAGACCATATGTAATGCAGGAAGTTAGACATGTGGCACGATTTCAAGAAGCACCAAAGGAATCACATGTATTAGTAGTGAAGAGGATTTTCAGATATCTCAAAGGAACATAAGAGTTTGGATTATGGTATCCAAAAGGAAAGGATCTATCACTTATTTCCTACATAGATGCAGATTGGGCAGGTTGCATTGATGACTGAAGAAGCACCAGTGGAGCAACATTCTGCTTGGGTGAGTGTTTAATATCTTGGATAAGAAAGAAAAACTCATCAATATGTTTATCTACAATCGAAGAAGATTATATTGCAACAATAATATGTTGTACTCAGGTTCTATGGATGAAACAAACTTTGAAATGTATACAGGTTGAGTATGATGATCCCATTCCAATCTATTGTGATAATACAAGCACCATCAATATCTCAAAGAACCCTATGATGAAATCCAAGACGAAGCACATTCCAATAAAGTATCACTTTCTATGGGAATAGGTTGCACATTCCAATCAGAGTTGAATATGTGGGCACAAAAGAACAAGTGGAAAACATCTTTACAAAATCGCTTCCACAGGAAGCCTTTGAGTATCTTCGCCAGAGACTCGGAGTAATTTCTACTCCAAAATGAATGATTTTGAATGATTATATTATATGTCTTAGATTTACATGAGGAAGCACCATAAAGAGGACATTTTAGTTTGGGATATCAGTTTCAGGAAGAGTTCAGTTAGGGGGAGCAACCCCAGATGGAAATATACCTTTTCCATTGATGACAAAGGGGGAGAGATTTATCAAATGCAAAGGTAAATGCTTGGAGAAAGAGCACAAAGACATGGTTCCAGGGGGAGCATGAGTGATATTACTTCAGTATTTCATAAAAGTGTTGCCATCAATGCCAAATGAGGATATTGTTGATTATTTGGGTTGGTTGTCATTGATTTCAACCCTTGAAGAAAGTCCTGTAGTGAATTTCGGTAGTACAAAGGTTTGAGAAATGGACCCAAGTTTGTTTTATGTATAATGGTATCAATTTTAATATATTTGAAGGTAATAATAATCTAGATGGATAGTACATGTCATGCCATTTCTGGTGGTATGTGGAACGTCACATAACTCCTCACAGTTAGAGAGTTATGGCCATGTGAAATTGGAGAACCCTCATGAGTCATCTAGAAGCCCCAAAAGGTCAAAGTAGTCAAAGTGGTTGCAAAGAAGAAATTATTTAAATAATAAAGTGAAGTGATGAGTGTACTATAAGTCAAAGTGGATACAAAAGAAATTATTTAAGTAATAAAGTTAATGGAGAAATTACTAAGTGGACAAGTGGTTAGAAGTGGGTTAGCCTTGAAATAAGGAAAGTGGTTTAAGAGATTTTAGAAGGTAAATAATAAAGTGAAGTGATGAGTGTACTATAATTCAAAGTGGATACAAAAGAGATTATTTAAATAATAAAATTAATGGATAAATTACTAATTGGACAAGTGGTTAGAAGTGGGTTAGCCCTAAAATAAGGAAAGTGGGTTAAGATGATTAAAAGGTAACCCCTTGAGGAAGCTACATAAAAGTATAAATAAGAGGCAAGAGTCTCTCATTTTAATCACACTTGAGCATATTGAATGTCTACAAGTGAATTAGGTAACCAAATGATATCTAAGCTAAATTTCAGAGGGAAGGTGAAGTAAAGAAGGCCGAAATTCAAGGTAGGATAAATTCTTTTGATGATGCTTTCTAAGGTATGTTATTTACATATCATCTCACCATTTTCGCAATAACGTTTTTTATAGAATGATTCAAACCATGAAATTGGGAGGCCGTTGAGGAAACATATACAAGTAGTCGTGATAAAAAAATCAGCTTATGGGTTGTTGTATTTTTGGAGTTACACTCCATGGAAAATAGGGTTTGTGGCTAGTCATGAAACTAGTCTAAAACATGTGTTTCAGGTAAAAACGTCATAACTTATTCATAAAATATCCAAATTCAATAAGACCAAATGTATTGGTTAGATTATAGTCCATAGTATGTTTTGTACCATTTTCATATCTACACAATACATATTTCTTGCGGGACGTTCTCTACAAGTTTGATCTCTAGAATAAGTCAGAATTCAACAAGGTATGCCATTTTTGCTATAACCCTCTTATGAGAGGTTCCAAGTAGTGAAATATGGAGGAATTGCATAAAAGGCACTGAAGAATATTGTGTACCAATTTCAGATATTTATTCATTACAGGTACATAGTTATGATTATTGCAAGTTAGGGTTGTTGACTAATCCAAAATTAGTCACGTGAGACTAAAGTAAAGTTTGATAAAATCCTAGTCTCTTGTTGTTAAAGTTAAGGAATGTTTCTAGGTATGTGATCATATACACCAGGTCTATTACAGAGTTATAAATCATATTTGGATGATGAAATTTATGAGGGATTTTGGTTTAGGTATGTTACAGATAGAGGTTGTATAACAATGAGGTTGTGGCACATGGTTTGATGTAATGGTTTATAGTATTTGGTTATGGATAGTGTGATGTATTGATAGAGATCTTCTGATGGTTATACTGGTATATGTATTTTGTATATGGTTGAGGTACATGTTGGGTACATGGTTGAGACACGTAGTTGATGAGTTGGCACATACATGAGGTGTATAGTTGATGATGTTGGTACATCTTGATGAGTCATAGTTTATGTGTATTTGATGCATGATTGGTACATATTTGGTGTATGGTTGATGCACTCATTGATGGTACATGTTGATGTACATGTTGGTGTATGGTTGATGCACTTTTTTATGGTACATGATGATTATAGGTTGAGGTACAGGTTGGTGCATGGTTGATGCACTTGTTTATGGTACAAGATGATTACACGTTGTTTGGTATAGGTTGGTGCATGGTTGATGCACTTGTTTATGGTATAGGTTTACAATGTCATATCTCACAGTGATAGCGTGACAGTGGTTCCATCATTCTACTTCTACATCAGGGTGGTTTTACATGGAAATGAAAAGTGGTTGTAGCCACCTTTCGGTTGTAGCCAGAGAACATAGGTGGTTGTAGCCTCCTTCTGGTTGTAGCCAGAGAATTGGGGAGTTAGAGATTCCTTCAAGTTGTAGCCTGAGAAATTAGGGGGTTGGAGCCTCCTTCCAGTTGCAGCTGGAAAACAAAGGAAGTTGGTGCTTCTAATGAATGTAATTCTTAAAGACATATAAGAAAAAACATTCCTTGGTTTTCTCCCGCTTTGGGTTTCCATTTAAAACACCGGTGTACTGTGTATGTGTATGATTGTTCATTTGTTTATTGTTAATTTATTTTGCAACTATTGGATGATAATTCTACATTGATATAACACTTGCATTCTATGGTGAAAAAGGATTAAAGTGATCTATTATTGATTCACCCCCCCTCTCAGTAATCCAACAAAAACAAAATTATGATGTCACTCTTTGGATGAAGAAACAAGTACCTTTTATCAAAAAAGAGTGATATATAATCAAACAAACCAATAAAAATTGATATAATTGAGTTACCTATTGATCATATTTTGTAAACTGGACCAACTTACCATTTTCCACAAATTCTAGAATCTTATATATGATAAATAACACAAAAAATGCAGATTTTGGGTGAGGAAAAGCACCCCAAGAGTGCTTAAAAGAAATCGTAATGATAAACCTTGGGTACTATGTTTAGGGAAATGAATAAATATATTAAAATATCCCAAAAATGAATGATTGCAAGAATAAATGAATAATAACCATGCAATTAGCTCAAACTTGCAAAGAGAGGTGGTGAATCCCCTAAGGGTTCCACCAAAAATATCCTAAATGTAAAATAACAACTATTAATCACTTAGGAGACAAATATCACCATTATAAAGTGTTAGATATTCTTTATAAACAATCCACAAGTGAAATATAAGCTAGGGTAGGGTTAGAATCCACCTTTTAGGGTTATACTCTAGCTTTAGGGTTTGAACAATTCTAATTCTCTTTGCTGCAATTTAATTTCTAGAATTGATAAACCTCTTAAATCATCCCACATAATGTTAGATAAAACTTATATGCACAAGTGCGTGAGGATAATTTTACCTATTAGGGTTAAATATCAATAATTTATCGTAAACCCTTGGACAAAAATGTCTAGAAAATGAAAATAAACTGTTAACTTTTCTCTAGACAATGAATACATATTTTTTGATGGTATATATTTTATATTTTTATATTTATATGACATAAAGAAAATAATTTGAGTTTGCAGGGTTTTTTTGGATTTAATATTAGTGCCTTGTCTCCACTTAGGGCTTAGGGGGCCAAGAAGGATGCCCCTCTAAGAATTGGTTATTCAATGTTTATGGATTAGAGTGGGAGACTAGTTCCTCAAGGCTAGTAGTCCCTTGTATAATCAATACAAACCATCAAAACCAAGGCCCTATAAGAAGGGTTTCCTCAAGGGAATAACCTTCACCAATAAGATCAACAAAATACTTGAAACAATACTTAAAACCTTTCCAATGAGTATAAAACTAATTAAGACAAGACATAATCACTTACCTAATTGTTTTAAGGAAGATGGAAGAGATACAATCCCTAGACGTCCCCCTTACAAGTAGTTGTGAAACTCATAAATGGATTGATATTGCTATATTTAGTAGGAACTTGAACATTTACAATAGTCTTTGAAGTAAGAAGAATAACCAAGAAACAAAGAACTCCAAGAATTGATAACAAGAAACACCAAGTAAAATGTCTTCTATTAATGGCTTCAAATGATCTCCAACAATTCACAACAATTTGCAATGAGAGGAGGGCCCATATTTATAGACGAGCCTCACAATTCCTTCCCATTATTTTTTCCCTAAATATAGGTTAAGGAAAGTATAATCAAGTGACTTTTCATCCACATAACTTGGAGACTAAGTCAAAATACATTGAAATGATATTGTACATGCATAAAACCATCATAAAGAGGTGAGGTCAACCTTCTAGGAGGGACAATTTTCCCTTAAAGTGAAACGTTCCATCTAAATTGCATTTGGGAGGCCTCAAAATATGGCAAGGAATAATTCTTGGCCATCCTAACTCCAAATTTCACCTCTAAAGGAGGGAATGATCTATCCCAAAATTCCAAATAAACCCTCTAAAGTGAATGCCTCCTCTATTTAGGCTATTAAGTCATCAAAAGGTGATAAAAATTCCATCCACTTCATCATGAGTGAGTGCCATTTCATAACATCAAGGTGTAAATTCACTTAAGTGACCTCCACATCATCCAAGTGAGGTCAAAATAATCTCATGAATGTCATAAAGTGCCCCAACTGAGGGTCGCGCCTCTTTAGTGAGAAAAAACACTTCAAAAGAGTTCCAAAAGAGGGGGGACCTTCTAGAATATTTCACATGTTAGGAATAGAGGGTGTCCACGTGGATGTAAATAGTTCATATGTGCCTTGAAGAGTGTGCCCAATGCGTTGAGAAATGTGATATACCTTAAAAGTTGTGACACTACCTCAAAAAATGTGAAACTAGATAATCATGTGTAGAATCATCTCCAAAGGTCGATGACCAAAGTGTGGTACATGCCTAAGAAAGAGAGGGTACATGTGGGGTAAATAGGTGTGCTAAACCATAAGTGTGACAACCCTTACAAAGTGAAATGACCTTTTACATAGAAAAAGAATAAGTGAATAGTTATGGCCTCGTAAATCATGTATCCTAGAAGGTCCACCTCAGAATTCCTGTATACCTAACTAGGACATAAATTACCAACTTGGATGGATTTACCACCTTCAAGGGATAGTTGACTGGAGCAATAAAATAAATTACCCTGAGAATGGGGACAAAAAGGAAATTCCATGACTGTCCACCTAAGGGGATTTGGGAAACCACTAACCAACACTTGTACATCAATCATCCCATCATGGCCACATACAAAGAAATAATCACACTTTGGGCTCATAAGACTGGTCACATCTCATGAAAAAATGTAGGGTACATTGTAGAGAATATGAGGTGTAACATTTATATTTTAATGTTGTTTTCACCTTTACGGCATGTATTTGGATGCCTTTATGGATTTGGTTATATGTGTACTCAGACACATTCATAATATAATAACATTTTTTCATTTGGATATAGAGGATAGTACGTGTTTTTCCTAGGAAAATAAATAAATATAAATATAAATAAAAGAGGAGAAGTTGTTATCCTCCCCATCCATGTTCAAGTCCCACTCATGAAATTGTTGACAATTAAAATCGCAAATGAGGATTTTTCCCACAAAGTATTGCTAAAGCCTATTATTATGAGCTAACAAGATATATAATACTAGTAGGTGGGACCCCCTTGTAGATTGGGAGATCAGATCTGGTTCTTATTTCATGTTATGTTGTTGTTCGACACTGCTACAGAGTTCTACATGATTAATGAAATCTTAGTTTATTGGCGATGGATAAGGTCTATTATGTGTTGGTTCTAATTGCGACAATTGAATGATGGATAAGGCATGTTATGTGTGTTTATGTTGCTTTAGGCTCTATTTCCATGTTACAATGACCTACATGATCCATTGTTACCCTTGATATATATTCTTGGATTCATTACTGTGACACCTACACAAGAGACATGTTAGTAATAATATACAAGAGCAGTTGAAAAGAGATAAATGAAATATAACAAAGTGCAAAAGGAAGAAACTAGACTATACTAATATGCTACACTATATGCATTGGAATTAAATGGATTGTTGTTAGTACTAGCTAATAGGGTTAGTGGATATATGATTTATTGGCTATATGGAAAAACATGTGATGCGCGCTATGGTGTGGTTGGCAGTGGTTAATGTGACATAGGGTGGCGCTCTTGTCAATTAGTGGATGTTGGTTTTGATGCATGGTTTAATTGAATGAGTTAATGGATTAGTGGGATGGTGTGTACTAAGGAATTGAATGACTAGAGGGTGGAGGCGACATGCATTTATGGCATGTCACTCCATACCCCTCCCACTAGCCATTACCTTGGCTATTATTCAATTATGTTCGTTGTGGCTAAGATCCTATTTTCAAGAAGAGAAAGAATTGTTCGTCCAAGCTCGCATTTTTGAGGTTTTTGTGGTTACATGTATGTCTTTTCTCCATCCATGAACCCGCTCTGGTTATGAAATAGATATTGGCTCAGTGATGTATGGGTCTGTGCTTTCCTTAAGTTTGGCAACTGTGTAATTTGTGATATTTTTCTAGAATGAATGGTTGGTGTGGTTCCATTGAAATAATGTTTAAAGTTACAGTTTCATTGATCATTTTGAGTTTAGAAGCCATGAAGGCTCTCTGTCATCCTTATTGGTCTTGGTTTAAAGGTTTTCATTTTGTCCAGATTGGTTGGTTGTCTCCACACTTTCTTATCACCATGACCATTCGTTTGTTGTTATGAGTTTTGCTGGGTTTGAAACTCTTTATGTCACTGTGTATCGTTCACTTGGGTATGGGTTCATTCATGTTACTGGTGATTGCGTAGGGGGTTATGATAGCCGTTATGCCAAGGGGTTTGCTTAAGTTTGATTTCTATTTATCAGCTGTGTTTTATCTCAACATTCTTCAGTTGATTGGGAAAACCATGAGGGTTATACCTTGCGTGTTCTAAGTATTTTTACAGGACCAAATGAAGCCTTTCTCCTCTATTCATAATCTCTCCTATCACGAGAACTGTCACCCTGTCTACAAAGTTATTGGTGGTATACACTGTGTGTGCACTATTTGTCTTGGAGGTTCTCACCCAATGTCGGGAGGTCGACTCTAGTCTCCTTGTTTTGGTCCACAGAGAAAACCCTTGACTTCTCAAGCTCAATTTTTGATAGAAGGAACCATTATGTCCGGTCGGGTATGTTGTTGATTGTTATGAGTTGGTGGTGTATTATCGACAATATTCTACCATTGGTTCGTCTCTGTTAATTATGTTGATAGTGGTCTTGGTTATTGGTTTTTAGTCACTACAATTGGTTATTATAACATTCAATTGATAAGATTAGCTTGGTTATTTGGTTGATTGGAGAAATGAGATTGCACGGTCACTATGTTTTACATTGCGATTATTGAATTATTAACCTAGCATTAGTTTTAATTGATTAAGTCACAACAATGCTTTGTGCGTAATGCGTGGGTATGTGTGGCCTTCCTACAACATGTTAGGTTGAGTTGATGATTGTTGTGGTTGTGGGTTTTAATTTCCATGGGAGCATTGCAATCATGGCAATTATGGCATGGCTATCCATTGTATATGTTATAACCCTAAACTGCACTAGACATGCATACCTGGCATCAGGCCATCTTACTTTCTATATTTTCCAAGCCATCACTGAACAACTCTTCTAAAAACCATTGTTTTGAAGGTGTACGTGCCCTACACCACTACTGCCCATGTACACACGCTTGTTGCACCAATACAACCTGCATAATATCACAAAAAATCACGAAAAATGAAAATTGAAAATGGATATGTGTTTCCGGGCCGTTACTTAACCATTTGACCACCCATAGCCAGTCACCCCAACCATTACTATATCCTTTGGCCTATAAAAGAAGGTGTTGGGGCACCATTATAGAGGGAAGAATGAGAGCATAAAAACTCTTCCCATTTCATTATTCCCCCGTTGCCCCAATATTTTGCAACCACATTGTGAGTTTGAGTCAAAATGCCTTCTTCCTCCTTTGCAAATCCTTTCAATTTCCCTAGAGAGAATTGAAGAGGAGAAGAACACATGGAAGTAGTTGGTGCATGGTGAAGAGGATCCTAGGACCAATTTCGAGGAGCAGTGTCGGTCTCACGTTGTAAACAACTTTTTTGAGATTAATATAAAGAAGTACTTTATCCGTCCCGCCAAATGACGTCTTAAATCTTTATGATTTGTTTACATTTCTTGGTTATGATGTCTAACCCACTAATCCATACATAGAATGCAGGCTCGTAGTTTCTTGTTTGTCTTTTGGTGAATTGAAGTTAGACTTGGGAGGAGACTTGTAGTCAGGAAACAACCGAGTGCGAAGGGATCGACACCAGACACAGAGTTTAAGGTATGCCTACCATATCCCTGTACTTTGTCTTTTATGTATGATTGTGGGATAACGTCGGGATAGTTGATAAAAAGTAGGAGACTTTAGACGTTTAGCTCTGCCTACATTTTAGAACCCTGGTGTAGTCCGTAGAGGGGTTTTCCCACTATAGCAGAATTGGCGACCATACTGGGGAAGCCTCTAGGGTCTTTGGGGATATTTCTTTTGGGTGTTTTTGAATCAGTTTACTCATTGTTTTTGAGTTTCTGTAAGCTTCTGTGTCTTTAAGGGATGTTGGTCTTCCATGCCAGTACTCCCTGCCTTTGCTTGACTATTGGTTTTCATATTTTTGAGAAGTTATAGAGGTGTATGTGGCCTATAGTGGGCCTGCACGTGTGCATACACACCCTGCCTTTGGAAAGCCCACGTACATACACTGGTTGCTGAAGTGTTAGTAGCATGCCTGTGTTGAGAAAAGTTTTCTTAGAAGAGGTAGTCATCCTCTTCCCTGTTAGAAGTCACACTTCTTAGGGGTTTTCTTGATCTATCCCTAGTCTCTGTTATAACAGTCTATAGCCTAAGTCTGACCTCAACATAGCTTTCGTTTTATCAAAGACTTCTTGTGTTTTCCTTAATAGGGTTTTTAGACAAGTTTGTGAGTCTGTTTTGATCTTCCTATTTGGTATTGTTAGTGACTCCCTACGATCTATAATTGGTCTCGAATTCATTTCTTGGTCTTGAATTGTCATTATTTTCCCTTTTTTTGCTTTAGAAGAAAAGAAAAGAATTCATTTTCAAATTTCTTGTTTTGAAGCATAAAACAATAAAAAAAAAAATCATTTCTTTGTTTGGTAAAGTAGTTTAGGTTAGTTGTTTCATTTACCAAGGAAAAATAAAGTTTTTTTTAAGTTATTTACTTGAATGCTTAGGAAATTAAGTAACTCGTAGTCGAGCAAAATCTTGTTTTAAGTTTTTCTTTTCAAAGATCTGAGAAAAGTAGTTACGAAAAGTTTGGTGAAAGATTTTTAATTTGGAAAATCTTTATTTGTGAAGAAAGAAATACTTTTGTTTCCAGTATCATCTTATGCTCTCCTCTTTCGTCTCTTAAAAAACATCACTGGTTTCATTTCCATTCCTCTTGACTTAAGACAACCACTAAAATTAATTCTTAATTAAAATTTATTAGACTTTGTGTTTGTAGGGTCCATAAATACAGTCTAGGCTAGAGCCTTGATTTAGGATTGGAGAGGAAACTCTTCAAGGCTACAAAAACAAACATAAGAGTCTGAGCTAGGGAGTGCTTGAAATTCTAGTAACCGTGAAAGTTATCCGAGACCCCCCTCTAACACAAGGGCTAAACACGAAGTCATGTAAGGAAAGGTAGTAGAGATAACCCCTCCAAAGTTGGACCGAGCGTAGTGGGGAACACATATAGAGGGATTAGCTTGGGATTATGTTGATCACATTTTCCACAGAGCTTCGTGGGTCTCGAATCCGTTCGTGGTCCTCAGTTAGCTTCCAGAACACTTGATTTCAATACCCTTGATAGGTTTCGGGCTTGATACCCTTCTCATTGTGGTCCACCTGATTGTCGACTGTACCTGCCTGGTGACTATTCACGCGCTGACCACCTAGCTTCCTTTATTTTAGTGACTTACACAGGTGATTTCGGGGGTATACTGTGGTACCTAGGGAAAACATCGGGCCACACTTTGCAGAGTATACCTGGAGGTTTCTTCCGTATTCTATTTTCACTTGCACCGATAAGTTTCTCTAGTGTTGGTTGGTGTAATTGTTCTTCCAACTAGCTAGTGATCTAGTGATAGCTAGTGATATTTTTCTAGTGTGTGTTGGTCCTTAAAACAATAATAGAAATCCCTAGTGTGTCATTGATGTTCTCACACCGTGGAGGGTCAGGAGCTCCGCTAGTCATGAAGGCTTCTTGGCCTACCACCGGTTAATCTGGAGCCACCCCCGCCATCGCTAAGGCAAAGACTAGACCAACAAGTGTCTTTTGAGGCGACCGAGCCATAGGAAACTGAGCCCGACCCATCTCCGAGAGGAGAACATTTGATTCTGGAGGAACCAAAAAAATTTGACCTCGGAGCAGAAGCTCTTGGTTCGTATAACCCTCTGATCACTGAGATATCGATGCCCATTGTTGTACAGGTTAAACCTTATGAGCGTCAGGTAGTGTCATAAGCAGTGATGGAGACAAATGTCGCTACTTCTTCAGGGAATACTCATACTCCCTCTATGACTATCACTACAGTGGGTTGTCCACCTCTTAACCAACCGTCGCCAATCTGGACCACTATGGTCTCGACCGCCTCTACCTCGGGAAATGGTTTGATTCTGTCTATGGGGGCGATCAGTGCTCCTTTCACCCAGAGTGAGATAGACCCTCTGTTCTCATATGGGATGCCTGGCTTCGATACAAACTCTATCCTTTCCTACTCCACTCTACAAACTTTAGGTTTGGGGGTAGTGAGCTCAAATGATCCTCTGCAAGGATCCATGGGGGGAAATTTTGCTCCATATAATGATTTCCCTTACAGAGGGAGTCATATACCTCCTTCATCCCCTTCACTCACTGGTGCTCACCAACACTCCGCCGGGCCGAACGTAAACTATAGTTCATTTGGAGAAGGTAGTCAAGGACTTCGTTCTTATAGCATGATGGTAGGTTTGACACCGTTCTCTTTGTTTGGTGCATTTGGTAACAACACATTCTCGTCAGCTGTTGTCTCGGTCAGGGGAAACCCCGTTTATGGACAAAAAAATCCTATGCAAGGTACTATTCCTGCACAGGGGGAAAACTTAGGAATTCCTTCCTCACAAGGACCTTGGAATCCATGGAAGGGATCAGTTCCCTTGTCATAGATATTGACCGGGGGCAACCCCTTCCATAGCCAATGGAACCCTGGGCAAGGCTCAACACCTATGCCCGTCAAATTGATAGGGGGCAACCCTTCCCAAAATCCTTGGAATGTGACGCAATCCCATACCTTTACGTCCTATTATGGGAGTTAGCCGATGACGTCTCAATAAACGCAGAATCCATACGCTAGTCACGACCATGTTTATTACCAGAACCCTGGACAACAACCTAACTTTTCCTGGCAACCTGGTGCCAGCCAAAATCCATGATCCTTTTTACCTGGTTATAATCAACAACCCAAATTACCATTTCTGGAAACTCTGCACTTGCCAGACTTGAAAAGGTTATTAAACGACCCCATCTGTCACGATCCATGTTGGCCTCCCATGCCAACCAAGTTACCTTTGGAAATTCCAAAGTTTGAGGCTAAGCCTAATGAAGATCCAAGTGATCATGTGACTACCTTCCATTTATGGTGTTCGTCCAACTCATTGAGAGACAACTCCGTCTAGTTGCGTTTGTTTCAATGCACTCTCATTGATAGTGCTGTGAAATGGTACATCGAGATTGACCCCTCAAGATACTCTTCCTTCGACGAATTGGCAATGGATTTCTTAAACCATTTCCAATTACCTGTGAGATACAATGCTGACACTGAATTGTTGGCCAACTTTTAGCAGACAAAAGAAAACCATATCTCAGATCACATCCAAGAATGGAGACGCCGGAAGAGTTTGATAAAAGTACCAGTCCCACCGGGATTCCTTCTTGAGTGGTTCCTCAAGTCTTTGGTACCCCAGTTATCTAAATACGTCGCAACCTCGGGGGTCTTTTAAGAAGAATAAGCAATAATGAGAGATCAACAACTAGAGTTGATTTACTCTCAATCTAGTTTACTTTAAGAAGTTTTTCCAGATGCACCATGGTCGATACTTGACAATACTAGACATAGATCTGGACCACATGTCAATGGTATTGTTGGTTCAACACAAATGAATCCCACTGATCAGCTATTGAATCAATTGGACAAATTTCCAATACAGCAGACAACGACCAACCAGACCACTTTTTCAACTGCTCCCCCTACTCAAACGTCGGATGTACACAGTGTGCAATCAACAAACCCAAAGGCCACCCAACAGCCTGACGAAAAGAAGAAACAGTGAAATAAGGGTAAGGGAGCTAAGAAACCTACCAACAATTTTGGTGGGGGCAACACATAAAATAAGAAGTTGAAGTATCTGTGTAATATTTGCACAGAAGGCCACCTGACTCACCAATGCCCTCGGCTTGCAGAGGCCCAGAATTTATTGGCACAACAACAACCTACCATGTTGACAAATCCATTTCCACATGGGAAAAATTTAACTCAAGCCTCTTCAAGAGCAGAAGGGGCCAGTTAGGGACCCCCTCCATCTTCGAGTAATCCTTCATTTGAGAATGTGTACATGATGAAAGATAGTGTTGACATAACAACTAGGACACATGATTACAAAATGCCAAACACCTCTGAGAAGGGTAAAGAATCCAAAAACCCATCTCTTCCTCTTCATATTGAGAATACGTTGGGAGAAACAATGACATGCATCCCCAAAGGTGCGTTCATGAAAGCTTCCCATAACCCAAACGCAAGGGCCGCCCAGAACTACTCTGTGGTGGAGGATTTGTCTCAAAACCCTTGTGCAATGTCTTCTTTGGAAGTTTTCAAGAGATTCCCTTCCCAAGGAAAGGCTTTGTTAGCTGCCTTGGGATCTGCTGAGACTTGTAATTTCGGAATGATCATGCTTGATACGAATGAATTAAAACCTTGTCTTCCTTACCACATGGAATTTCAGATAGTAGTGGCTTACACCATGAAAACTTTTACTCGGAAAATTTTCCGCACGGTGGTTCATGAGGGCGCCTCAACATGCATGATGTCTTTGGCATGTTGGATGGCCATTGGCCAACATGTTTTGTCTCCGTCACCTTCTCTTCTTATCGCTTTCGATGGTCGTTCGTTCCAACCACATGGAATCATCCCCTCTTTCCCCATTCAGTTAGGGGGGAAGACTGTGTGCATCGAGGTTGAAGTGGTCGATGAGTCTCTCAACTACAATCTCTTGTTAGGAAGGAGTTGGTCCTATGCTATGAAAGCAGTGGTCGCGACAGTTTTCTGGGTCTTGTTGTTTCCACACGAGGGCTAGATCGTGTCCATTGATCAGTTATCCTTCTCTCGTCCTGACCCTTCATCGGGGATATCCATGGTCCCGATGATTGATAACCCTCAGCCCGACATTGTCAATGTAGGGTTTGGTTTGTGCCCACCTTTGATGGGTAATTTTGATTACCCGCCTCCGACCGACAATGTCCATTACATATCGACTATCCTCGACCAACCTAGGGATGAAATATTTCAAATCTCGTCATTTCTCATGCCTTACTTTAATGATCCATGAACTCTTCCTTCCCCATTAGATATGATGGAAGGGATAAGGCACCATGGCATGACCATGCCTTTGTCTGTGGAAGAAATTTCATACTCTATAGTCCAACAATCTTCCACCGACCCCGATCTGACTCCCACACATAAGTTAGATCCGGTTCTCGAGCTTATTTGGGCTCAAGGTTCCCTTGCCGATACTGATTCTTTATACTTAGTCTTACCCTTAGACGAGGTGATTATTGAGGCAATGACTAGTCAGGAAAGACCCTGCAATGATCTCCATCACAGGTCTTATTTTCTCTCAGAGTTAAGAAGAATTGAAGCAGGAGAATTCACTCTGACTATCACTGGAGATAGGGCTTGTCCTATCAATCCTTTGGCCACACATGATATTTATGTTGAAGGAAATATGGAAACCATCACTAAAATGATACCTATTGATATCTTCAGAATCCCTGGCATCGTGGAGAATATCTTCGTCGGCGCAGATTGCTCCTCTGAGGAGATTCGAATCTACACATATTTATTTAAAGAATTATGCAACGTGTTTTCCTGGTCTTATGAGGAAATTCTAGGCATAAATCCAATAATATTTGAACATGAAATCACGACATATCCTGATGCCAAGCTGGTCCGCTAGAATCTTCGTCCAGTTAATCCCAAGAAAGAAACTTTTAAGGCCAACGTAGAGAATCTACTCAAAGATGGTTTCATCTACCCCATTCAATTGACTCAATGGGTGTCAAATCCTGTTCTAGTCAACAAAAAGCAGGGTACGATTCACATATGTATGGACTTCCATGATTTGAACAAAGCATGTGCAAAGGATAATTTCTCCATGCCATTTATTGAATGGATATTCGATGAATGCGTAGGTTGCGAGACCTTTTATTTCATGGATGGTTTTTCGGGATACAATCAGATACAGATCAAACATGAAGACCAACACAAAACCGCGTTCATTTGTCTGTGGGGTACATTCGCTTATCAAAAGATTCCTTTTGGTGTGAAAAATGTTGGAGTTACTTTTCAACAGGCCATGTCTTTTTCTTTCCATGACCTCAAACACGTAGTCGAGGATTATATTGATGATTTAGCGTCACGATCTTGTAAGAGAGTTGATCATCCCACACACCTCTGACTTATTTTTGAACGATGTCGCTACTACCGGATTTGCTTGAATCCAAATAAATGAAGTTTTTGTGTAACATCAGGTCTTCTGCTTGGTTTCATAGTTTCAACAACATGGATCATGGTCGATCCTCTAAAGGTTGAGGCGATAGTTCAGTTGCCTCCCCCGTGCACAATCCCTCAGCTTTAGAGTTTACAGGGAAAAACAAACTTTTTACGGCGTTTCATCACAAACTATGCTGAGATCACAAAGGGTTTCATGCATTTACTGAAGAAGGATGTTCCTTTTCATTGAGACAAATCCACTCAACACTATTTTGAAGCGTTGAAACATGCCCTCACGTCTACCCCTCTGCTTAGGCCACCCAATTATAATAAATATTTCTTATTGTACTTGGCCACTACAGATTCGACCATCGACATGGTCTTGGTTCAGGAGGATGATTTGCTCTCATAATACGTGATTTATTACCTGACCCGAGGCATGTTTGGACCGGAAATCAATTATTCCCACATTGAAAAACTTGCGTTGGCAGCAGTTCATGCTGTCCAACGATTCTGTCATTACATCTTGTTTTGCAAGACCACCGTCATTGGCATTGTGAATACATTTCAATACGTTTTGACACTACGTGTAATTGGTGGAAATATCAGTAGATGGATAGTTATCCTCCAAGAATTCGACTTGGATTTTGTCTTGGCGAAATCCAAAAAGTTGTTGGTCTTCGCGGAGCTCATTTCAGAACTTTCGATTGAATCAGGTGATGTTATACTCGAGGAGTCGCCTATTAAAGGAGACATGTTTTTTATCGCATCTTTGGACCCCTAGTATATAGATATACTAGTCTATCTCCAAACTTTGAAGTTCCCCACCTCTGCTTCTCATGATGAGTGTCACCGTATACGCCATCAGGCCAAGAACTATCTCATACTTGAGGACACTCTGTATCGTCGACGTGTAGACTGCATCCTTCGTCGATGTCTCACTCATGAAGAAGCATAAATCATGCTTAAAAATTTCCACACCGGAGCATATGGAGGTCATCTGTCTGGGTTGGAAACAATCCAAAATATTCTACGAGACGGTTACTTTTGGCCAACATTAATCAAAGATTGTGTTGAATCGATCAAGAAGTTCCACCTGTGTCAGATCTTCTCTTCGAAGATGAGGTCACACCCCGCTCCCATGTTTCCAGTCATCACAGTTGGTCCCTTCACCAAGTGGGGGATTGATTACGCTACATGCAACCCCCCTTTAGAAAGGGGGCACCATTATATCATCGTAGCAGTAGAATAATTTATGAAGTGGGTCGAGGCTATGCCAACATTTAAATATGATGGCGAGACAACAACTCTCTTTTTGTTTAACCAGATAATAGCAAGGTTCGACATCCTGAGAGAGATTGTCACTGACCATGGCAGTCACTTTCAGAATAAAATGATGTCTGAGTTGACGTCAAATCTTGGTTTGAGGCAAGAACATTTATCACCCTACTAACCATAAGTGAATTGTCAGGTGCAAGCTGTGAATAAGTGCCTTAAAACTATTTTACAATGAATGATCAATTCGGCCAAGTCAAACTGGAATTTGATGTTGTACTATGTGTTATGGGCCTACTAAACATTTGTTAAGGCTGCAACCGGTTTCTCACCTTTTCAACTCATTTATGGGCTGGAAGAAGTCTTGCCTATAGAGTGCCAGATCCCATCTCTAAAGTTGGAAGTACAGTTGTTTCCAGACACTTCACCGCTTGAAATGCGTTTATTATATCTCGAGTAGCTCGATGAGCAGTGTCATGATGCAACCTTGGCTAATGAGGCTCACAAGAAAAAAATCAAGTGTTAGTATGATCAGTCTGTTCGTCCTTAGATTTTCTCGGAAGGCGACCTTGTCCTAGTCTATGATCAAGATAAGGATCCCCTAGGGGTAGGTAAGTTCAAACCCATGTGGTTCAGACGTTTCATCATGAAGGAGGTTCTAAAGAAGGGCACTTATCACCTAGTGGAGCTTGAGGGAAATGCTTTGGTGGATCCTAGAAATGGGCTCTACCTCAATAAGTATTACTGATAGGTGGGTCGTTTTGGGTGACTTCTTGTACATATGTATAGTTCTTATACATTTTTTCTTTTTTAGTTTTTGTCTTTTTGGTTTTATGGACGTGTCATTTTTGATGTCATATTTTTCACTGTGGCAGATGTCAAGTGAATCAGAGGTGTTCATTGGGTTTGCGGATGACACTAGTCGACACACTCGGAGGCTCGCTTCCGCAACTTGGGTGATTTTCACACCTCAGGGCCAGTTGCTTTCTTCAGAAGGTATTTGTTTAGGTGATGCCACAAACAATGTCACTGAATAAAACACAGTCTTAGGTTGCTTTGTGACACTTTGTCACATGGTATCTCTCACCTCCAGATCTACTTAGATGCTCAGCTGGTTGTGTCCCAGTTAAATGAGGTTTATTGCGTTTACGATCCTACTCTACACCGACGGTTCCTTAGAGTACGTCTCCTAGAACGAAGCTTTGATTACATTACGTATATCCATGTTCCTAGGAGATTGAATCAAATCACATATACTCTAGCTAATCATGTATTAGATTGGCATATTGCACACATGTAAGGAAAAGAACACACACGCACATGTAAATACATTTGTAAAATATATGTAATCCATAAGACATAAAAATATGTAAATACGCATATATATATATATATATATATATATATATATAATATCATAGTACATGGGTGGGCGCAAGCACCTCAAAAATATGTCCAGTAAGAGTCATGGGGCTTATGCCCTCAAAAATATACAAAAATTTCTCTCGACACGTAAGTAGTCCAGCCTAGCTAAGGGCAGGGCCTGTTGGCCCTGTCGCAGTGAACAACGACATTTGCCAAAGGCTGGAAGAGCTTGACCTAGGTCCGTGGCACCCCAACAACATGAGGTTGCATCGACGGTGGGAGATCCTTGATCTCCACCATAGGGACTGTACGAGTGAGTGCGGTGAGGTTCCACTCCACCTGTCTTAATACTCTCTCAAACTCTCTAGTTGGAGGCCCCCCTTCCACTGCTGTTGGTCCTGCCTCTGGTCGAGGACGTCGCCTGGTCCTTGAGAAGTATGCTAGACGCATTGGTCCCACAACTGTACATAATAGATACATGGTTTTCATATACTCTGGTACACATAAAAATGATATATATATAAAGAAATAAAAATTAAATAACTTTGAAAAATAAACATACCTAGCTCTCCTCGCTCCGCTCCAGAAGGTACAAGCATGTCAGGATCTCTAGAAAATTCTATCCCGACATAGGGGTAGTCCTCTATAGCTAGAATCTGCCAAGACCACCAGTCAAAAAACTTATCATCGAAGGCCTCGGTGGTCCTCCCTCCCCCCTGTCGCGGCAACAACGCCACCCATCTGCATAGTGCTGGGAGAGAGGTCTCGTGCCCTCATATTATCTCTCGAGGACTGAGACTGGGTACCCTCTTGAAGAAAAAGGAACACAAAACAATCCCAAACCCAAAGTTTCGATGCTCCTGTATCCGACACTCTGTTATTTGTCTCTTCATGCAATCTAGAATGGTTGTGCTCTAGTAAAAAATATGTGCATTTAAGCACTGTACTACACAATGCATGTGCGCCCAGGAAGCCTGATAAAAATCCGTGGATCCAGTAATCCACCCAATGAGAAGAAATATCACTTTCAGTGATAGGTTGTTGATCTTGTGTATGGGCACCTGAGAACCTACTTTCTCAATACTAGCCTTGCAATGGAGTCCAATCAACTCCTCAATGTTGTGAGGCCCAGGGGGAAAAGTACGCAAGTTGACTGGATCCCCTCCTTTCGAGAGACCAGTCATGAAGTAAATGTGTTCAGTCGTTGGAGTCAACGATTATCCCTCAAGCATAAATGCCTCTATGTCAGGATGCTAATAATCTATCAAATCATTCAACAACCTGGGTTGTGCCCTCATAAACGGACACTGGAAGAATTTTAACAACCCGCATTGTGATAAAACAATGATAGGAGCAGGGTCTTTTGAGACCAAAAATCAATGTCCTTATGCTTCCTCTCTCTCCAATGAACATATATCCTGCAAAATGATAAAGTTTGGAGAGTTAACTCTTGCATTTTTTTTTTTACCACTTGTTGGAGGGTGTACGTGGGTTGTCTTGGCGACAGTTGTGTGTGTACGCGGGCTGTCTTGGCGAAAATCGCATGTGTATGCGGGTTGTCTTGGCAAAAATCGCATTTGTACATGGGCAAATTATCTTTTTCCCACGTGCACATGCGATCTATTCTTGGACAACCTGTGTACACGTAGGTCCGACCTCTTTAAAGGTTAGTGCCCCCCAAAAAAACAAAAATAAATGCAAAAAAAGGAAGAACAAATTGCAAGAGGGGTTAGTTTGTACTTACTTGGTCCAAGCGAAAGTTTGTTTCGTCCACTGAATCTCCCAGAATCAACTCTTTCGGAAAAGGGGTGTTTTTTTACTTTTGGTCAATTCTCAATTTACAATGGTGATAATGAGCTGCCAACATTCTATTTATAGACCTTTTGGCCCCTTTTTGTCATTTTTTTGGACCCTTTTGTCATTTTTTCTAGCTGTAAAATCGTTTACTATGGTTCTTGAGTTTACCAGGGGATGTTATGATAAGTGTTACTTTGGGTATTTGGAATTTTGTTTTTGAGAGTCGGGTCATTTTTAAAGGTCTTTTGGTAAAAAAGTCATTTTTCCAACTTTGTGCATGTAAGATAGGATTCCACCTCCACTTGTTGCACCTTGTTGTCTTTTTCGCTTTTCCATAGGATCTCTCCCACTAAGTCACGACATAGAACCCTCACTCCTTCTCTAGAAGTGTCATAATTTAGTGGTAAATCCTACCTTCACATGGATGCCCTAGGTAGATCCTGGTTTCATTTTGGTGTCCATGCCATCGTTAATGATTATAGGCTCGAGAGTCCTTTTTCGTTGTTCCTGATTACGAGTTTGAGCCTCATTTGCATGATTCATTATCACTCTTGACCTCACCCTCGGGACTCCCAAAACACAATGAGTCTTCTTTTAATCCCTTTTCAGACCCTCTAAACATGAAAAGATTGTCGAGCAATCTTGTTTCCCTTCATGCTCGCCAAACTAAAATTTGAAGGCACGTCTGTCCGGCGGTAGTTTACCCATTTTTTGGTATGGATGATCATTTGTACGAACAAAGGTATACTTTAGGAGCCTCGGTTCTCTAGAAGATTATTCTCAGGTATATATTTAACCCTTTTTCGGGCTTGAGGGACTAAATTTACGAAAAAGGAACCCCCACAGAGTCCATAGTTAAGCTCTTTTCAGACTCCCTAAAATTGAAAAGATGTTTGAGTGACCTTGTTTCTTCACACTCGTTAAACTGGTCCAGAAGAACATCCCTTATAGAGTCCATAGTTAAGCTCTTTTCATACTCCTTAAATATGAAAAGATTTTCAAGTGATCTTGTCTTTGTCACACTCGTTAAAATGATTTTGAATAGACATCTGTTTGGTGCTAGTTTATCCCTTTTTTTATCCGACTAGACAACCTTTGAAAAAGGTACCCCAATGGAGTCTCCTTTTACACTTTTTCAGACTCTCTAAAAATGAAAAACCACCGATCTTACCTTCTCTGGGCTCGTTAAAATTACATTGAAGGATGTTTTCATTGTGTCTTATTAATCACATTTTCATTCCTGCGTATTTGGCCTAATACCGGCTCCATGTTTCTCTCAACTGAACCATCTGAAGCATGCCTTATATGCAAGCCTTGTAGAACTTTGCCTCTGCCTCTTGATACCTTTACCCATGGAGGATATTTCCCGAGTGTCCTTTTCCTGCATATGTCCTCTTTATATGAGCATCAGTGTGTTCCTAGCACTTGGAACTAGTATGTCTGGGACACTCGATCCTCCTTTGTAACGTAGCATTCTTTTATTCTTTTTCAAGCTTCCCAAAAATTATTGAAAAAGATAAAAAAAAATCAAATATACCCCAAAAAGAGGAAGGGAAAAGTATTTTCTTTTTTGACAGCACAATGAGTCGCCCTTGGAAAAAGCACATCCTTATGTTTGTTCGTCAAGCCCTAGGATTCAATATGAACTTAGGAAGATGTTCTCGCTACATAGAGGTGTGTGCTCCTCCATTTGGTTATCCTTCCAAATATTTGGAGAGTTCGCGTTGCCTCCTGCATTGTGAACTTATTTCAATGCCATGCTGCCTGAGTCTCATCTTTTGTCGTGCTTTCGTCCAAGGGAAGTTTTATTAAACTTGAGTCAACCCTTTTGTAGTTTGTCTCTTGTCCTCATTCCTGGCCACCCCAAACAACCAATCAAGTCCTTTCTCAAAATCAATGAAGTTCACTGCTGGATCACCGAGATCCTCTTGTCTGTTCCCGATGAGTCGTCGAAGACCTCTGGGTAGTGAATTCGTACACCGATATTACACTCCTACCTGAGTTTTGAAGATTTTGAAGTTGTTGCTCGAGCTCTGAAGACCTCATCTCTAGCCATCAGGCATCATTGGCTTCTTGAATATGGATATTATACATGTATATATTTTGATTTTGAGATGTATATCCGCTATATACTACTCGTGACTACACTTTATATAGTTATATGACATGGATCTGCAATGTATTTGATTGGCGGCCATGATTTTATTTCATCCCGAGCATGGGTATGCCCGCCTCAGTGAGACAAATTGTTATTTTGCAGATGGAACCTCCTGAACTCTGGTCCCTAGGATCACTCGCTTCGTACATTGGTGAATATTTGTAATGTATTTCGGCCATCAGATGCTCTTCTGACCTCACACATTTGGGGGCATCTGTTATAACCCTAAAATGCACCAGACATGCATACCTGGCATTAGGCCATCTTACTTGCTATATTTTCCAAGCCATCAATGAACATATCTTCTAAAAACCATTGTTTTGAAGGTGTACGCGCCCTACACCACTAATTTCCGTGTACACATGCTTGATGCACCACTACAACCCGCGTACACTCACAAAAAATCATGAAAAATGAAAATTGAAAATGGATACGGGTTTCCAGGCCGTTACTTAACCATTTGACAGCCCATAGCCAGTCACCCCAACCATTACTATCTCCTTTGGCCTATAAAATAAGGTGTTGGGGCCCCATTCTAGAGGGAAGCACAAGAGCATAGAAACTCTACCCATTTCAATATTCCCCTATTGCCCCAATATTTTGCAACCACATTGTGAGTTTGAGTCAGAATGCCTTCTTCCTCCTTTGCAAATCCTTTCCATTTCCCTAGAGAGAACTGAAGAGGAGAAGAACACGTGGAAGTAGTTGGTGCATGGTGAAGAGGAGCCTAGGACCAAGTTCGAGGAGCAATGTCAATCTCATGTTGTAAACGACTTTTGTGATATTAATATAAAGAAGTACTTTTTCCATCCCACCAAATGACGTCTTAAATCTTTATGATTTGTTTACATTTATTGGTTATGATGTCTAACCCACTAATCCATACATAGAATTCATGCTCATAGTTTCTTGTTTGTCTTTTGGTGAATGTGGGTCAACCTTGGGAGGAGACTTACAGTCAGGAAACAACCGAGCGCAAAGGGATTGACATCGGAAGCGGGGTTTAAGGTATGCCTACCAGATCCCTGTACTTTGTCTTTTATGTATGATTGTGGGATAACGTCGGGATAGTTGATAAGAAGTAGGAGACTTTAGACAGTTAGCTTTGCTTACGTTTTAGAACCCCGGTGTAGTCTGTAGATGGGTTTTCCCACTATAGCAGTATATGCTATGGATATTATTGATTGTGCCATCAGAGATGGTCACAGGTTTTTAATTAGTATGGTTTTGTTGCAAATTTGATCAATTTATGAGATGATATGGGGCTTACTGTTGCTACCTCATTATATTGATTGATAACCCAACATTGTGGATCTTTTGGACCTGTACAATCACATAAATACTCCGCGTTTTGTCGAATGGTCTATGTATTCCAAGCATAGTATGAGTTAAAATGGTGATTGTTGGTTAGTTGCGACTAATACTTATGGATATGGGTCATAGATTAATGACTTACATTACGCAGTTAATCCCAAAAATAATATATAATGGTGATTGTTGTCTGTGTGTTTAAATGTCAAGTCAAGATCTTTGCAATTAAGATATTGATGGTTGTATTTGGCTGTCTGTTATGTGGGTTGATGAATATCATGCATCGTATCAGAGATAGACACATGTTCTGTGACAATATAACCTCATTAAAATTTAATTATTAAATGAATTAAAGGATAGAATCGGGCACGCCTTTTGAGTCTGTATTTGATGATTGAAATAATTCGTGGGCAATGGTTGATGAGTTGACGCTAAACAAAGTGGAAATAAGTGACTGTGTATTCATTTGGGATTTTTTTAAGAAATATTAAATGGACAATGAGAAAAAACAAAACTCTTCTACAGGTTTTTTTGGGATGCATGTTGTCTTGTTTGGTGACACTGTGTTAAAAATCTGATTACAAATAGTGAGCAAGTCAATACACATAATTAATTGAATTATACACAGTAGTTTTCATTTGATCACAATGATTATTTGGTTGGGGTTATTTCCTTTTACAGAATGGTTTTATGGATTACTTAATTAATTTTATGAACACTATCCTCTCTTTCCCTACCATTATTTCGATTTTCGCTAATTACAACCCCATCGCCTTGCCACATTCATTTTTCACTCCCTGTTCTAAAATTTAATTATAGTCAAGAAGAATTCTATATTGAAGAAGTTTGAAATCAAAGTTTCTTGGTTGGATCACAATGATATTTTATTTGGTTTGCATTACAGTTGATTGTTTGTTGTCTTTGAGCAGTAGCCATTTTTCTTTCCCCCCTCATTTTATAATGTTTCACTCAATACAAACCCCTCGTATATCCCAGTACCTTTTGTTCACCCCCTGCTCATTGACAACCATTAAACAGTTTATATGGATTGGTTTGCATGAGTCTGATATGTTGATGAGCCAAAGTCTATTTCATATTTTTAAGGATTTGTCATGTATGGTTGTAAAGGAACTATTTTCTAATCAAGCATGCATGCAGGAATGAGATTTTTTAGTCGAGGTAGCCATGGAAGAGACAACTGAGGGAGGGTAACTTGAACAGAGGCCCAAGAAGGCCAAAATTCTCCATACACTTTGATGTTGACTCGCAAGAGTTAGGCCAGTTGTTTCAGGCAAGATTTTTCAATTGGATTGGGCAAGGAGTGGTCCAACCTAGGCCTAAAAGGCCTCCCTTCCAAGCTCCACAAGCCCCTGGTATTCTCGTGCCCCCTCATGTCTCATTGCAACCCAAGGTTCCCGAAAATGATGTATGGCAAGAGATTGTCCACCCGACAGTCTCCCAACATCATGGCTAGCCCAATTTATCCTTACCTACTCCCCCTCCTAACAATTAGATTGTCCAAGCAACCCCTACCCACTCACCAATGCAATACTCCCATGCTAGCAAAATATTGAAAACCAAGGCCCACCATGCCCCTGACAAAGGAAAATCCACCGATGCCCCTTCCTCACCCTCCAATGGACTTGATAAATCAGTGTCTTCCCATATGCATTTGAGGGACGGTCATTCTCATGTGACCGATGAGATTATGCCTAAAGGCTCAGCGCAGACAAAGGAAAATTGAGAGAAACCAAAGGGTGACAACAACAATCAGGGAAGGATTGCCTCTTAGAGTGGAAAATATGGCTTTTGAGTTTTATTTTATTTATTGTTGATGACATTTGACTTCAGAAGTTTTTTTGGACAACATGTTTTCTTTGGATATATGAGTAACATATTTTTGAAAATAATTTCAAATATCAATGAGATAAATTGTCAAATATGAATGTGATGATGGGAGTCACAAGGAGGGGTGTTTTGTTTAATTAACTAGTTATGTTATGATTGTTAATAACTAAAGGGAGTCACAAGGGGTCCCACCTACTAGTTATTATTTATTTATAACCCTTATTATGATTATTACTTTTTCCCCTAACTAAAAAGTTGGTTGAGTTTTTAATTAACTTAACTAATGAGGTGGTTCAACTACTTCAACCAATTCTGATTTGCTTAAAGGAAAAAGGAAAGGGAGGAATAGGAGGAGGCATAGAAGGAGAAGCATACTAAGGTTTTCTCTTTGATTTTGTGTTGAGATAGTTCAGTTTTCATTCATTCCTTAATTGATCACAGGCCTAGTTCTTTTTTATGATAACATGGTCTTATTGTAGACAACAATATTCATGGATGAATTACATCATTCATACACTTGTTTTTCAGAGGTGTTGATCTATCTTTGATAGTCTGTGTAGAATCATATGTTTGTGAATTAGTTTTCATGACTGACAAAGGCTATTGTGCAAAGTCAAGTGGGCAACAATCTGTGGCAAGTTGATCAAACTTTTAGAGTTCAGTTTTGATTTTCTGTTAGAGGTCCTTTTGTATGTTTCATCGGGGACGTCTAAGTTTGACTTTGGTCCAAAAATTCTTCACATTTTTTTTTTAAAGAGAATGACTCTTTGATGAATTGGAATGAAATAAAGGATTGCTTTATGTCTCATCTGTCTTGATTATCATCATGGTGTCTTTACTTATATCTCTACATTTATTTCAGCAACTATTATATTCAGAAAATCATATTAAAATGAATTTTCCAGTAAGCTTTTATTTGTAAAAATACTAGCCTAAGCACTTGTAATCAATACTGGTGAGTTAGGATTTTATTGTTTATGGCTATAAAAATAGGGTGACATTCCCGTCTATTTTTCTTTAGCCAAGCATAACTTGAAAATGCTTGAGTAAGATCATTTCATATCTTTTCCTCAACAAACATGTTTGTTCTTTGTGGGTTGATTGGGGTTGGAAAGGTACAAACAATCTCACTCTTTCTTAAATGTTTGAGGATGGGATGAGATATTCCAAATTTTTTTCTCAATTTAGGTTTAGATTGGGTGGTTAAGAGGAAAATTTGTTATCCTTTCCACCCAGGTTCAAATGTCACTCGTGACATGTTTTCCTCGCATGGGTCAGTTTGGTTGGAAAGGTATGAATACTCTCACTCTTTCTTAAGTGTTTGAGGGTAGGATGAGATGTTTACAAACATTTTTTCAATTGGGTATATCTTGGGTGGTCAAGATGAGAAATTTTTTTCCTCCCCACCTATGCTCAAATATTTCTTATGGCATGTTTTCCCCTTGTGGGATGATTGAGGCTGGAAAAGTGCGAAACAATATTACTCTTGGTTAAATTCTTGAGGGTAGGATGAGATGTTTATAACATTTTTTTATCCTAGAGGGTTATCTCAATCTCTTGGTACCATTGTTTTGACATTTTTGATAATCTAACACGCTATGAAAGTCCTTAATTTGATTCCCATGGGGTTAGGTGCACTAAGTCTATGATGCCCACTTTACACTAGGCACCATCCTCAACATGAGGGGGAGTGCCCAAGAGTTTATTGAGGAGTTAAATATAAGGAAACCACACACACACACACATGTATGTATGTATGTGTATGTGTGTGTGTGTGTAAGGAATTGGGTGTAATTGGATGAAGGGAATTAGGGTTACAATGACATGTCAATAGGGTTTCTACATGATGTATCTGTGACAACACCAAGGGTTATAGGAGGTAAGGAGGGTATCATGTATGCCAATATTAGAGGGATAAGTTTTATATTACATGGACGATACACTAGAGGGACAAAAAATATAGTATATCCTGACAATATACACTACTGAAATCATATTGGATTAATAGATGACTTGTCACTTGGGGCCAATACTGCTAGAAGAAGAGATTGTTTCCATCATATGTGAAATGGCATATGCTCTATCAAAACACTGTACAAGTGAAGCAAATATAAAAAAAAAAGGGGCGACGAGATTAGGTGGCATGTATCTAAGAATCCTTAAATGTCAGAACAAGAATCTAGCGAAGACATTTGATAAGTCAGATATGGATGATCCATGGGCATGAAAACACATGATAGGTGAGTACAATGAATTAATTAAATTGAATTCTAGCTCTATCATTTCTTTTACTTTGGATGAGACTTGCATAGATCTTGAAATCCGTTGTTATGGTTCAGAACAAAGGAATGGAAGGTATATCGAGTTTGGATTCATTGGTGATTTTCTATAATAACAACACATGATTGGATCTCCAACTGTGGCTATAGAAATTTTAGGGTTGCAGTACTTGGAGGATGGGAGGAAACATAAATTTCATTGATGTGTTTAAAAAATGCATGATCTAGTCAATTTTGTTTGGGAGAGAAGATGAAACTTAATGATCTTTAAACTGTTGTGGATATTCCACTGGATAGTTTGTCACAACAAATATAATAAATAATGGAATATTTACTATGAAGTTTAATTTCATTTAGATCTCAAACTCTTTGATTGCTGGTTTTAATCTTAGAATGTATGAAATAGTTCAAATGTGAAAAAATAGAGAACATAAATAAATACACACACACACACCATCTGGAACAAGCACAAGATATAACCTGGTAAACCCAATAGGAGAGAAAACCTAGCTAGAAGGTGAGGTTGCTCTGCTATTTTTTCTTCAAATACAAGTACATAAAAACATGCACTCTCTATGAAGTTTCCTTTGACACTATGTCCTATATGGCTTCTACAAAATATCTCCTTCTCTGTTATTCTCACAAAATACCACTCTCAACTGTTATGCTCAACTGTGGAACAAGATATGATGTAAAAGAATGAAACCCCCTCTCCTCCTAATGGACCAATATTTAACATAGCTCGATAGCCATCCAGGGATAGGATTTTGAATTCCTCAACTCTCAATTGTGATAAGGTTTTGGAACTTCAATAATATTCTTGAAAGTCCATACCTTGCTAGCCCCATATGCATGAGTAATGGGTTCTGACGTGGAATCTTCTCGTACCATGGTTGTTGGAGATATTACACACTCACCTAGGTAATTATTTTCCTAAGGTTGATAGTCTAATGTTGAGGGCATTCACATAGATGATAATATTCTCTCTTAAGAATATTGGTGACAAACAATGTTGTGTTGCCTAAACTTCTTGGCACAAATTATTTTTATTGGAGAAAACACATGCAACCAATATTTATCACTAAATATTTATGGGAACTTATAATTTATGGATATGTTATGCCTTCTGATGAGGAATTCAAAGAATTCAGTGTTGATGAAAAGAAATATCTAAAGGAACTTATAAATAAGGACAATGAAGCACTTTCTCTTATAGGGAGCATAGTGGAAGATTCTATATTTGTTAGAATCAGTGTTGTAGAATCATCCAAGAAAGCATATGATAACTTAAAGAGAACATATGAAGGTATTCCTATAGCTAAATTGCAAACATAATGAAGAAAGTGAAGCTTGGCATATTGATTCAGGATGTTCAATTCATATGACATCTCAAGAAGAGTTGTTTACTATAATAAATGGAAATTATTATGGTAAAGTTAAATTTGGTGATGATAGACTTTATGATGTTAAAGGGAAACACATATTTGCAATTCCAACATTCCATGGAAAGAATAATTTTATTGAGGACACATTGTTGAAACCAACGTTGAAGAAGAACCTACTTTCTGTAGGAAAAATGATGGAGAAAAACTACAAGTTAGTGTTTGATAATAAATAGTGCTTAATCATGGATAAGTTGAATTAAAATGCAGTAGTAGAAAGAGGAGAAATGACTGAGTATATAATCTTCAAGCTTTATTTTGATTCAAGTAACTCACACAATTTGAATGTTACAAAAGAAATGAATAGAAATATTTAACATTTAAGGATGGGACATTTAAATTTCCAGAGTTTGGTATTATTAAGGAAGCATAACATGGTGAATGGTCTTCCTTATATAAATATGAATGATGAAGTATGTGAAGGGTGAATTTTTGGGAAACAACATAGGGAAAGTTTCTCAAATAGAACATGGAAGGATAGAGAATGTATAAAACTAGTACATTCATATTTTTGTGGTCTAATGGAGACTATATCTTTTGGAAAGGCGCACTATTTTCTCACTTTCATTGATGATTATTTTAGGAAAACTTGAGTGTATTTTTTACAGGATAATTTTAAAGTGTTTACTCATTTTATTGAGTTTAAGGAATTAGTTTAAAAACACATTGGTTTGAAAATACTCACCCTACAAATAGACAATGGGGGAGAATACAAGTAAAATGAATTTTTGAATTATTGCAAGAAGAATGGATTAAAGTGAGAGTTTACAAATTCCTACTCTCCTCAACAAAATGGAGTTGTGGAAAGGAAAAACCAGATCATAGTTGAAATGGATTGGAGCATATTGAAAACTAAGTCTCTTGGAAATAAATTTTGGGCCCAAGCAGTGCACACAACAATTTACACTATCATTAGATGTCCTATGAGAGAAATATTGAATTTGACTCCAAAAGAAGCACGATTAGGATACAAGCCAAGTGTTTCACATATGAAACTTTTTGGTTGTACTACATATGCACATGTTCCTAAGGAAAATAGGAGAAAATTGGATGATAAAAGTGTGAAGTGCATTTTTATTGGATATAGTATTGAAACAAGAAGTTACAGGTTGTTTGATCCTCAAGCAAAGAAGGTGATAATAAGAAAATATGTTGTGTTTGATGAGAACATAATTTATCATCCAGAACATGTACATATTGAATTAATAAAAGATGTAGTGCATATTGGAGATGAATCAAATTCTAAGTTAGCAAAGGAAAATGCAGTCAAGAAGAAACCTAAGTTTCTTGAAGGGGTCATTAATGTTAGGAAAATATACTTCCACACTAAACCTAATAGAAGAGAGGAAGTCAGGTTTAAGTGAGAAAGTAAATGAAAAATCAATCACACAAAACACAAAGATTTTACCCTGGAAACCAACATTCCTTGAGCGTCTTTCTCTCTTGTTGTCTTATTCTTTTAGAATAAAAGGTTACATGCCTAATCTTGGTATACACCTAAGATATAATCGAAATCCAACCTTATTTCTTTACACAAGAGCTAGTCTATAGCCAATTCAAATTTAATCTACATGACCAACAACCTCTGCTAAAAGATTGATCCCACTATTATTAATTAATTGATTGGATTTGATGGAGAAAACCTACTTGGTATCTCCCATTACCCACAGTTAGGAAGCTTCATATTTTTCCTAACTTATCTATAAGCATTTCATAAGGCTATCCAAGGACCTCTATATATTACTCTCAATTTAGAGAGACCATATTTCTATTTTGCAATTTTTTTGATAAGAATTCGATCTCTCATGAATTGATCATATTTATGGATCAATTCATCATTCGTTCATGAGCTCCCATGCTTAGTATATTATCATCTCATGACCAAACACTGAGACCACAGATTATTTAATTAAGTTCTTAACTCCACACTTCTTTCTACTGGCTCCAAGTTCCTCATTATCCTTGTGACCATAACCTATGACCTCGGGCTTATGCCTCTAGCTCTAACTCTTCGGCGCTAGTCCCCAATGTGTACCTCTCTACCATGCGACCAAACCTTATAATTGAGTGCTTACCCAATTTGTGATTAATCTCTATCACTTGTTTCCCCAGAAATAAATGATTGCAAACTAATCTAAAGGTTTTAAGGATCAATTATCCTGATCCTATCGCAAAGAGCCAAAGCAGTTTTAAAACCTACCGAGGTCAAATGCGATGAAACATCACTTAGATGTGTGTCCATGGGATACCACCCCAATTTCTTTATCGCAAATAGACCCTACCTTTAAAGCATGAGAAACATGTAATTGCAAAGAGATATCCATTGTTGATCCTTCCTTTGTATCATGATCAGACGACTTGAAACCTTCCTCTCCAAATATGACGATCGTTGTGTGATGGGGATCCAAAACAATGATCATGACTTAATCAAACATTTGACGGATCACTGGGGTTTCTCCAGACTTGGTAATGAGATTTGACGACTCTCATTAACTATTCTTCCATATCTAACGATCTTGAATTCTCCTCGACCCGACGATGAGATCTTAATCTATTTTGATCGATGACCCAACTTTTGTCTGACTCCAAATTCAAATTGATGGTTTCTATGTTCCTGAAATATTAGATCAACAATCACGTTGATTCTCTCTTTGTTCTGCTTCTCTATTGTCACACACACATTTGTTACATATATGGATAATTGATCCTGAATGTGATCAATGATCATTGATCGAATCCCATTGCTTGAACACTGAATAGGATTAACTTTCTACAGAGAGATTTCACAATGGAGACTCCTTCTTCCTTGACCTTTAAACCTGCAAACTGACCCGAGACTTGAAATACCAATTGTGAAGGGGATTCTTTACTATACTGGGATCAAAACTCTGTAATAATCGATTTGAATGAGACTTAACATTCAAATTATAAACAGAGGGTTCCAACATTAAATTATACTCGAAAAAATAATATTTCTAATCCTCAATTATACACACATTGTACATAGATTTACACAAGGCATATCAATTCCTTCTTTGGCCTTCTATCCATACTTTAATTTGCATTCTCAAACCTCTCCTTTGGCCTGATTTCCTTGCTTGATTGCCACCCTTCAATGCCCTTAGGCTTACAACAAATATACAAACAGGTTGAAACCAAACTCGGTTCAGATCCTAAAAATCCTCAAGACTAACTCTAGGATTCCTTCCAGCCTACCAATAAGAATACCAATAAGTATCCTTTAACTTAGTTGAGGGTGGGACTGTTATTCTCATCCTTCTGTATTAGGGTTCACCTAACCCAAAGGTTCCTACGTCTCAGTATTCACGCATCACTCTGACAGTTTTACCCTCCTTCCGACAATGCCCAGTAGCCAAGTGGACTGTGAACTATCAAATCTACAGGATCTCTGTAGATACTCAAATCACTCAAAATATCTCTAGGATCCCTTACTGATCCTAATATCTCACTAAATTTCTCAATCTCTCATGTTCTCATACATTTGAGAACTTCTACAATTCATTCCTCACTCTCAATTTTAATTACAAAATTATTCTAGAATTCCCTAGAAACATAGGAAATTACAACAATACACACTTAAACTCATTTGGAGAACCCAGTCCCTTGGTAAAATGAAGACCCCTTATGTCTGGTCAAATGAACTATATTCTGGAGGCTAGAATTCTCCTGCATCAGACTCCCAAGGAAAAAAATATTCACGATCTCCTGATCATGATTTTTATTTTATTGGAGTCCTCTTGGATCCCAAACTTTATGTTGTTTTTCTCCAATTTATTTGTTGTCCTTCTATTGCACTGCTGATTTCAACTTTCCAGGATCCCAAATCTGATTCTGCATTTCTTCATCATTTGTACCCTTAGCCATCCATTCCTCTATAAATCTCATCTCATCCTCAAAATTTATCAACTCTGAATGTTGTTCTTGAAGATTATATTCAAGAAATAATTCAGAATTTATTTCTCTAATAACATTTTCATGTTCATCACCTTATGTACCTACATTTTCCAATTTAATTTGAAAATTAATTTTTACGTATGCCTCCTTAGTTGCTAAAATCATTTCCTGTTCACTGCTAGGCATGTGTGAACATGTTTTTCTCTATGGATGTACTTTCTTCTCCTTATGACTCAGATTTCCTTAGTAATCTTTCCAACAACTCAATTTCTTCATCCAATTTGGTAAGCATTACATATGAATGCTTATTTTCATCCTTCTCTTGGCTATCTTCATGAGCCAATTCTTCTTCTTTGTTTTCTGTAACAACAAGTTTTTGCAGTTTTCTTTCAACAATTCCATTGGAAAAATGTGTAGGGGCTCCCCATTTACTGTCTTCATGAGACACTGTGGCCTCATATTGCATTAAAATGGACTTCTGCTCTTATCATCTTTCAATGTTTTGATACATTTTGTAATACCACGGGTTTTTGAGCCCCGTATTAAATAATATATTCTGTTAATCTATGAAAGGCCATAGTGCCCAAACAATTAAAAGAGGCCAGTGTGCCTAGGAAATGTAATGTTTTGATCAATATTAATAATAAATACATTGCTGGATGCTAGATGGACAAGAACAAGAGTTATAGGGGGCTATGATTCCACAAGAGAGGGGGATTGAGGGGCTGAGTATTTATTTTATATTTTATCTACCTATAATTGTTTAATGGAGAGGAATGGTTACATGAGCTTCTTGGGGAAGGCCATGTGGTTCTTGATTTGCAAGTAAAGATATAAACCCATCTTGTAGGTTTTTTGGTGGTTTGTTCTTCACTCATTCACTCACTCGCTCATTATTCATTCCTTTTGACCTTGTTTGGGGAGAGAAAAACGAATTGTGAAGAGGAGCGATGGTTTTGTTGGCAGTAGTGACTACTGGTGTACTCTAGCCATTAATTAATGCCTACATGTCTGAGATGCATTGGAATGCGTTAATGTTTTCCCACAACTGCGAATCCTGAGAGTCCCAACATGGATATTATTGACTAGATACACTGGAGCCATGGGAGGAGGTGGACACCCTGAGGGACTGCGTGGAAGAGAAGGGGGTCCATTCTCTTGGGTTGTAAAAGCCGGGGAGAAGAGAGCTAGTGTACTTTGGATTGTTGTGTGTGCTGAGAAGCCTGTGAGAGCTTCAGTGCTGACTAGTTTGGGAAGCTGAGTGACACCCTGGAACCCTCCTTATGGACTCATCGCCTTGTATTAGGGGTGACATTGTTGTTGAGACTTAGAATGACAATGCATACGATTGGGTGCAATATCCTTGGTCTGTAGCTAGTTGGTGATTTATTTAATGAAAGATAAGTGCTCTCTCTGTCATGGTTTCATTTACCTGTATATTTATTTCTGCTGTGTATTTATTTATCTATGAAGATTCATATCTATAATATGCATGATTGCTAGTTATTTATATGCAAGACATATGGTTCATTTCTTTTATATTGTAGCTTGAATATTGATCTATGCATGTGGATATTTCATGCATCTTTATTTCATTAAAAAATTGTTTAGAACTCGAAATTAGTCCAGAAGCGAACTTGAAGTAGCGTGCTCGACCTTTGGGTGGCTGGGTACATTACATATTGGTATGATAGCTTCAGGTTGAAACACCAGAATGGTATGGGATGGAGCTATGAACAAGGTATTATGGTTAAAAATGGATATGTCCTTGCAATCTTAAATCTTAGGAAATATAACACTGTAGAGATCACATAGAAGCCAGAGTGTCGTGCCAAACGTGATCCTTTGTGAAGGATCGTAGAGTCATGGCTGTCCATTTTGGATCTTGGGAGCGATCAAAACCATTGATCGAAGCCAAGAAAGAGATGGAAAACTCCAGAACTTCGTGGCTTTAGTGATTATGGGAGACAGGGAAGAAGCATGGAAAAGGCCAAAGTCACGAAGTCCTACCGACTGTCAGATCTGATAGGAGGCTTGGGTGAAATATCAGTCGTTGGTCAGGGTCATCCAGTGTTGACCAATTCAAGAAGTTAACTTTGGGATAATTGAACCATTTTATAACTGCTATAACCTGGAGTCCCAGAGTGCCAAAGTCCTAAAATCCCGTCGACTGTTAGATCGAGGGAAGAATTTGGGAGTAATGCTGGCCATCAGATCTGGAGCAGATATGGTGGACCGTCTATTTGATTGATGACATGTTATATGCCATGTGGCTGGGGTACCATATGGGTACACATGTCACCTAGAGTCAATACCTTTTGGACCCTAACCTATTCATTTTTGAGTGACACATGGCACACATGCCATGGGTCCACATCACCATAGGTTACATCAACATGCCATGTCATCTCCGAGAGTATGGTCTCTGGGGGTGTCCAACGTCTCTACCAAGGTAAGTGCAGAAGATCAATGTTGTGAATTCATGCAGACCATCGATGTAACATACCTTCAAGACCTTTCTCAACCGTTAGATCAAGAAGTGGAAGGATGGTGTAAGCACTTCAAAAGATATCACTCTAGGGGAGTTGAATGACTTGGGAGTTGTAATATACTAGAGTCCCATAGAACCAAAGTCCAAAAATGAATAAGGACCATCCATCCCAATGCTTAATTAATTCATGGCCATTGAATCAACTAGTGGAAGGATAGCGTAAGTAGAGGTGTTAACTTATGGTAAGAAGTCATCGTCACTTTATGACTGCTTCGGCATGTATCGCTCTGGGGAAGTTCAAAAACTTGAGAGTTGTAATGTACCAGAGTCCCAGAGTAGTGAATTCATGTGATACGTTTATCTGAGACCCTCTGAGAGTTCTCGTGACCATCCAATTTAACAGTGGAAGGATAGTGTAAGAGCTTCGATGAGTATCACTTTGGGGGAGATGAGCGACTTGGGAATTGTAATGTTCCAGAGTCCCAGAGCATTGAAGTCTCGAATTGATTAAGGTTGACCATATGAACATCCGATTAAGTCATGAACGTCGATCTCATTGAAGCCTCTAGATGATTTGGGATCATCCAGTTGATGGGATATCAAATCTCGACCGTCTGATCTGCTAGTGGAGCTAATAGAAGGGTTTGGACGAATTTTACTCCAGGAGAAGTTGGAATATTGAAAAGGGAGAATAGATGAAGGCCGAAGTCTGGAGGACTTGGTCCTAGCACTGATTTCATGATAAGGTAAAGGGATCAATTAGAGGCGTGAAGGGCCTAGTAGTAACCAATCCCTTAGACATTGTGTTCAAACAAGCTTCTGTGTAGAATAATATAGAGGAGGGCACTAAAGAGTGAATAAGCCCATGGTTTAGAGCCATGGTCACAAGGAAAGTGGATTTAAGGAAGAACCTATGCATAATTTTAATTATGTACCAGTTAAAGGAGTTGTGGAATATTTTGATAAGATCCTATTGCAAAACAAAAGAAAAGGGGATGAAAGTGATTTTTTTCGGGAAGCCATAACTTTCAGCTTAAATATTGAATTGGGGAAAGATTATAGTCATTGGAAAGATGATTTAGAGGAGTATAACATGGAATTTTTATAATATGGAGAGTGATAATATATTCTTCATGAATTGATAAGAAAAAGGACCTGTAGCATTGTTTGACATTTTTTTATTATAATATGCATAATTCTAACAAAATGGTTGCTTGCGCATTTTGCAGAATTAAGGAGTGTAAACATATTAGTTCAGTATAAGAATGGATATTCAAGAAATGGAAGAAGGAGAGGGATCTTCCATCCATGATAAAGAGGCCAAAGGTCAAAATATTAGTGTTGGTAATGAAGAGACAAAATCCAATGGACACCAGGCCAGAGGGGAGTAAGAAACATTGATAGAGACTGTGAGAAGCTTGAAAATAGAAGTGCAGAGTTACAAAGCAGACAATGAGAGACTGATAAGACCAAAAAATAATACAAATGCTCAAGTGATGCAAATCTTAAATCAGTTGCATAGGCAAAAAAATAATGGATCAAACTCAAAATAGGAGGAAGAGGGAAGATGCCATGAAATAAGAGATGACCGCAGAAGGAATGGTTATTCAAGAGGTGCTAACATAACTCATAGACATCACTCACCTCCTTACTCAACAAGGAAATTTTATGCATTTGACTATTCCAAAAGTAGTCCAGAGGTGTCTCCTATTAGGCATCAAAGAAGAAGACATGAATTGGATAGTTTGCAAGGAGAGTTGAGGAATCTTAAGCCACCATCCTTTGATGGTGAAAAATAAAGGAAAGATGATGCTGAGGCATGGTTTCTTGGAATCTGCATAAAAAACCCATATTTTTGCATAAAAAACATCAAAATCAACCCCCAAATCAAAAAGTGGTGCTACCGGTAGCACCATTTTTTTAAACGAGGTCAAAATTACAACATTTTTCAAACATGGCCTTCAAAACTATGACAATAGCTCAGAAAAACCTTAAAATCAACACCTAAAAAAAGATGTTTTTGAAAAAAAATAAAAATTCAAAATGTTGAAATTTTAGATAATTTGAAATCGTGTTTTTAGCACTTGGTACCATTAAAACTAAAACCTCAAAATCAACCATCAAATTGGAAAGTACTGCTACCAGTAGCACCCATTCTAAAATTGGGGTATGAAAATGACACATTTTTATAAAGTCGTAAAAGAACTCATTACTGTAAACAAAATCATAAAATCAACCTTTAAATGATTGCTTTTAAAATCTTATTATCACTCAAAGGACAAGGTAATACATAATTCCATGAAAATATCACAATATACTTTAAAAATTCAACGTAACTTTTTAATATTTTTTTACTTTTAATAAATAAAAAGTAAATATAAGTTACATTGAATGAAACATAAATTATTTCCCAAAAGTATTGCTATATTGTCCATATTCAAAACATATGAGCTAATAAATTGTATTATATTATCCATAATCAAAACATATAATTCATAAAACATAAAAAAAGATTCATAACTCCATGTAAGATCATATGTAATTTCAATGCTCATTTCTAGTTACCATACAAACATCATATGGATAAAAAAATGCATAAAATGTTTCATACACTTATTCAGATTGACTCATGGGTTATGAAATAACATCAAAGTCTACATTGTCTACAGATGAATGATTGGATGAAGGTGTGGATGATCCATACTCTTCTCTATTGTCAATGAATGCACCATACGAGTCTACATGCATTCCCAACATTTTAGATGTCAAATGCCTTTTAGATGTACGACTAGGTTCACCAAACTACCATCTTTCATTTGTTTTTTCTGGCAGAAACCTCTTGATATTACCTATTGTATTGGAGCAAAGAGTTCCTCTCTTTTTCAAATTGAAGTCATAAACAAGTATGTCAACATCAACTAATTTTAAAAGGTTAGTGCAATGATGAGTTGTATTTTGACCCTTTATTTTTCTCTTTCTATTGACATGTTTCTCAAGCACCATCTCTATCTTGTACACACCATTGAATGGGTGTCTACTTTTTGCATACCATTGCACTTCAATTTCAATAACATCATCATTTTATTTCTCAATATTTATAACCTTTGCAATTCATAATGGATAACCATGTGGATCTTTAGTCACTAAAACTGAAATCATGTTGCCCTCCTTAATATATTTTACTGAACCCATGTAAAGGTATTCAATGGCTTCACGTTGTGCACATGACCTTCGCGAACCAATATACATTTCTCTTTCCTCTACTTGTATAAACTCAATAACACCTTGAGATTATTGTTGAAATTCAACAATGTTTGTTTCTTCAGATTCATTTGGCATCTTTTGTGGCCAATGATATGGAGTCTTCAACAATGTATATTCATTTGTTGAGATTGAAATTATGTCACTTTGACTATTGAAAAAGTACTCCCACCAAACAGAATCAACAACATCAAATTAATCATATGTATCCTTAATGGATTTTTTTTATTTCTTCCAGGAATTCATAATAATCTACATCTCTATTACGCCTCCTTGCATTATGGATTTCAGCAACAGATTGTAAAAATAATAACTTTGATGCAAATATTGGATGATCTGGAACAAACTTCAAAAATGATAAACCTGATGAAGGCCCCCATTCTATAGTAGTTGAATACTGTTGTCCACATATAAGTGTTTTCCCATAATTGTTTTTGAAACAAAATTGATGTTGGAAGCTAATGTCATTAAGTTTCTTAATAAATTTTTCTTCATGATGCAATCCCTGAATAAATCTTCACATGTCAACAATTTCTTCTAATTGTTGGAAGATTGGTTGTTGTCAATGATGTCAACCCTAGTCATTGGTTTTGGACCGCAAGATTGATGAAGGTATTTGGACATGAAGGACAATGCACATGAAGATACAACACCCATGGATGGATAATATACATCATTTTGTTTCTGGTGGTATGTGGAACATCACGTGGATCCTCATGGTTGAGGAGAAATGAATTTTTGAAGATGACAAAGTGAATTGAAGAAGGAAGTACATGTAGGCCCTGAAGATAATTAAAGAAAAGAATTACAAAATAATAAAGTGTCAAGTCATCCCTAATGTTAAAAGGAAGTGACATACATGGTATAAATAAATATCATTATACATTCATTTGAAATAAAAATCTGATTTCAGAGGAAATTAGAAGTAAAGAAGGCCAGATTTCAAGGGAGGATGAAGTCTTTTGGTGATGTATTCTAAGGTATGTTATTTTCAGGTCATCTTACCATTTTCTCTATAACGTTTTTTTCTAGAACGATTCATATGGTGAAATTGATATGGTATTAAGAAGACATGTCAAGGTACATGTGGTAAAAGTTTCAGATATTGATTCACTATAATTATGGAGATACACTCTGTGGAAGATAGGATTTTTGACCAGTCCTGAAGCTAGTCAATAAACATGTGTTCTGGGTAACACCGTCATAACTTTTTGATAGAGAATCCAAAGGACGTGGGACAAATTTCATTGGAAAGAGTACGAACTGTAGTTTCTTGTGTTCAAATTTCACAATCTGACGTGAAATATTGAGCGCGAGGCATTATGTACAAGTTCGGTATCCTGAATAAAGCAGAATTGAATAAGGTCTACCATTCTTTCTATAACTTCCTTTTGGGGAGGATTAAAGGAGTGAAAATTGGAGAAGTTTCAGAAAATACATGGAGTAATATTATATATAGGATCAGAGTATTCCAAGAATTGAAGAATTGCAAAATTTGAAGAATTCTCATGAAGCATTATCAGGTTCTATGTGATGGTTGGTTGATGGTGATGATTTAATGTAAAGTTTTATTATCTCTCATATATTCTTGGGTGGAAGGAAGGGACAAGGATGGAGAGTTAAACCCTCTCTTGATATTGGAGGATTGTATCTTCCTCTTGGAGGTTTATCCCTCACTTTACATTTGGAAGCTATAGCTACCTTTGGAAGTCATTACTTCCCTTGAACAATAACTATTGATTATTTCTCATATATTCGGCATGGTGTATTGTGGTGTATTGGTGTAACTCTTATACTATTGTTCATTTCTCATTGGATATAATTGAATGGTTTAGGTATAAGTTGAAAAAGGTTTTAAATTGTAAATGATATTGATTCACCCCCTTCTTAGTATCAACAATTGGTATCAGAACATGTTACCTTCAGTACAGTTTAACCACTGGAAGGAAGATCCTAAGCAGAAATGGAAGACAGCATTCCAGATGGGATTCCGCCATTTTATGGAAGCAATTTTGAATACTGGAGTAATAGAATGGAAACTTACTTGAAATCTCTTGGGGAAGATGTTTGGTTCTCAGTTGCTTCAAGATACAATCCTTTAAAGAAACCAATGACTGCATCTCAGAAGGAAGCAAAAAGGAATAACAAATTGATAATAGATATCATCTTGGATGGATTGAAAGATTCAATGAAATACAAGGTGGGATCATGTGCATCAGCAAAAGAGATTTGGGACAAGCTACAAGACCTTTATGCAAGGGAAGAAGTAGAAAAAGAAAAAGAAGTTGAAGCAAATTTCAACATCTCAGATTTCAATGAAGCAAATAGAGGTCAGTTATTTTTCTTTAATTGTGAAGGAGTAGGACATGTTGAATTTGAATGTTCTCATCCAAGGATTGAAAGAGATGACAATGAAGAAGAAGAAAATCATGAAGTAGAAATGATTCAACAAGAATATGAGAATCTTAAAAAATTGAAGCATGTTAAGATTGAAAATAGCAAGCTCAAAGACATGCATAGAAAGCTAAGAAGTGAATTGGGTAGTTATGAAAAGATAGTTGTAAGATTAAAGAAAAAATTAGAATACTTTCAGAAACTAAGAGAAGGAACCCATATGGACTACATCACAAAGAAGGTCACTTACTCCCAGGTATCAAAATTTATTTCTTGGTCATTGTTATACTTGCAAAAATTTTGGACATAAGGCAATTAATTGCAAAATCAATGAAAGGAACAAATACGCAAGAAACATGAATAGTGTAAATAGAAGATATGGAAATAATCATGGATTGTCAACAAAATTTATAATTCATTTTACCATTGATGGACAAAAATATTTTATGCTACAAATGCAATTATCTTGGTCACAAAGCATGAGATTGCAGATATATGAATGAAGATGTCCCTATGCCAACCACAGTATGGAGAAGGAAATAGATTCCAAACAATGAAGATTGTCGAATAGCATTAACCACTGAAGAATGTAAAGAAGAAGATGAATGATACATAGACAGTGGATGTTCTTCACACATGACCGGGGATCAAGACAAATTCATTAGCTTGAAGAGAAAGGGTGGCAATGTTGCATTTGGAGATGACTCATCTACCAAAATACTTGGAGAAGGTGTAGTAGATCTTGGAAGAAAAAATGTAAAAG
>ML795449.1:363354-403597 GCA_009831015.1 Picea engelmannii
GGGTTAGGACCCTAACACCTTGCAAAGGGAAAAACTATATGTAAAATTGTCTAAATGTGAATTTGGCAAGACTGCACTTGTGTACTTAGGTCATATTGTAGGAGGAGGACAATTGAAAATTGATCCTTCCAAAATTGATGTAATTGTAAAATGGCCTAAGACAAAAAGTGTAACTGAATTCTGAAGCTTCTTAGGTGCAATCCAATATTGGAGAAGATTGATTCCAAACTTCTCCTTTATAGAAGCTCCTTTGCATGCCTTAAACAATGTGAAGAACACTTTTCAGTGGGAAGGAAAGCAACAAAAATGTTTCAATATTTTGAAGGAGAATATCAGTACCACACCAGTATTAGCACTGCCAAATCTTCAACAACCTTTTGAGATCGAGACAAATCAAACAAATATGCCATGGGTGAAGTATTGATGCAATATCATAAGCCTACTTGTTATCGCTCTGAAACTTTTAACCAAGTTGTTGTTAACTATCCCGCATATGACAAAGGGTTGTATGCATTAGTCCAGAGCATAAAGAAATGGAAGCATTACTTGTTAGGGAATGAAACAATCATACATATAGATCACCAACCCTTATAGTATATTCAAGCACATACCAAATTGCAACAATCTCAACACTACAGATGGATGGGTTTTCTACAACAATTTCATTTGGTAATTAAGTACAAAAAGAGTACAAGTAACAAGGTAGCCGATATGCTTTCTAGACCTCCTATTGTTGCTTCTATTATTTTGAATAATACTTATTTATCTCATGATATCTATGTACAACAATGTGCCATTGATGAAGAGTTTAAATAAGTATATGCAAAGCTAACCATTGGTGCACAGGTAGAGAACTATTGTCTGTAGGGAAAAATAATCTACCATCTTGGAAAGCTATGTATTCCTACAAGTGAGCAAGTCCATGTAATACGAGAAGCTCACACTTCTCTTGTGTCTAGGAATTTTGGGGTAGGAAAAACCATGGCTCATTTGTAGAGGTTTTGTTACTGGCCTCAAATGAAATCAATTGTAACTAAATATGTAAAGGGGTGTGTGATGTGTTCTATTTGTAAGCCCACTAATAGAAAAATGGGGTTATACTCACCACTTCCTGTTCCATACCATCCATGGGAGAGTATATCCATGGATTTTTTAGGGGGTTTACCAATGACCAAAGGAGGTCATGCTTATTTGTATGTTGTAGTAGATAGGTTTAGAAAGATGTGTATCTTGATGCTATGTAAAAAAAAGATCACTGCTGAGTAGACTGCTAATCTCTTCTTTCAGTATGTTTGGGTTCACTTTGGATTACCCACATCCATTGTCTCAGATCGAGATACTTGATTCCTTGGGGGATTTTGGACTAGCTTGTGGAGGATGATGGACACCAAATTGAAGAGGAGCACTTCTTTCCATCCATAGATCGACAAACAGACATAGGTGGTAAACCAAACAATGCTACTTTTTCTTCAAGGCTACTGCAACAAGCATCCAAAATTATGGGATGAACATATACCTTGTGTACAACATGTGTACAACCAAGATTTACATTCATCCACTCATATTTCACCTTTTGAGACATGTTTTGGGTACCTACCAAAGGTTCCTTTGGACTTGATGTATGGGAGAGATGGCGATGTGAATGAAGAACAAACAAAGGACAGATCCTGCAAGTTCATCTAGGGGATCCAAGAGATACACCAGGAAGTCAGGGAACAGTTGGAGAAAATTCAAGAACAATATAAAGCTCATCATGACAAGCCCAGGGTTGATCATCAGTTCTAGGTTGGAGACCGGGTATGGATTCACGTCAACAAGGAGAGATTGAAGGGTGAAGGCAAGAAACTCAAGCCCATTTGTTATGGACCCTTTACTATCTTGGAGAAAAGTGGTACCAATGATTTTTGTTTGGATCTTCCACCTTACATGCAGATTTACTCAGTTGTGAACATTGAGAACTTGAAACTTTTTGAGCCTCCCATGATCATGGATCAAGATGAGGAAGTTTCAATACCTTCATTTGATGAGTTTTCACCTGAGTACTTGGATGAACTACATGACTATATCGTCCTGGACAGGAGGAAGATAAATTCATGCAGGGGTGATGTTGATTATCTCCGAGCAGGCTTAAAAGGCACACATCTAAGCAAGGAAAAGTGGATCGAGAAGGACAAAGTGAGGAGACTCTTCCCTCACTTACATGTTGATTAATGAAATATTTTGGTGGTCCAAAAGGATCTCAGTAGGAAGGAGTGATCCAAAAAGGATCCAAATAAGGCTTAGAACAACTCAGAACTCACAGAGGAAACTCGGGATGCTTAGAATGGCTCCAGCAGACAGAGAAAGGTTAAAAAATCAAAGTTCCCAAAACTCAGTGAAAAAGGAATTATCGTAAAGAGCGCATCGCAATATTTCTAACAATGCAAATGACTCGTCAAACTAAGTTACGAATTAAAAGATATTCATGGTCAAATTTTGGTCAACCTAGCCCAGTCAACAGGGGATGAGTCAACATCTGTATAGATGACTTCAACATCCATACAACACACGTGGAAGTAGCAGGTAAGTGACATGTGGAATGCTGACATGGTAGCACCGAAGGCTGCCACATGTCACCCAGTTATTGGCATTTTGGACCGATCCATGGACCAATCAGATTGTGCCACGTGGAAGTGTTGGACACACCTACTACACTTAGAGGGGGGCTGAATGAGTGTGGGGCTCTTTTTCCCAAAACTTCCCTCTTGCACTAAAACTCATCAATTAGCATTCAACATTTATTCATTACACATTGTTGTCATTTATAACCAATTAGATGTAGGCACATATCAGCAACATATATCAACAATATATCATCAACAAGTCATCATCACAACAGACATAAAGAACACAAGATGTATGTACAATTTTCTTTTTATTACGGACTACAATCCTTGGGTTTAACAACAACAACTGAATAGAGTACAACTCTACAAGAGCACCAACTCTATATGCAAGACTCAACTTACATTCTCAACACCAACTGAGATGAGGAAACAATCCTCAATAGGTCAACAGGTACACGACATGTCAGTAGTTCAGCCTGTGTGTGAACGTGCCCTGGCTCACTACAGCCCGCGTGTGAACACGACCAGTGTATAATGTAACAAGCGTATGATATTGAGCACTTAGGGTTTTGCTTTGCTTCACATGCTCAAATCCTCTGCAACCTGCAATCACTTTCTCATCTGTCTTCCACTGTCCAAACTGACCCACAACCAGTCACAATACATCCAAGCTCTCCAATAGCTTTCTCATGCTCCACAACAAATCAATATGAATGTTATCTCAATCATGTATAAACAACTACTATACCATAGCAATCATGTCACTACAGAATCACAAGAGTGTTTCTCACTCCATCCATCAAATCAACCAAATTGAGCCACATCATAGAATCCATACCAAGAATTCCCTAAGCATTCACAACATATCAAACAATAGCATTTATCAAGACAATAATGTAACCATACCAATGTCTTAGTGATGGATCTAAGGCCATAGAATGTAGATCTGGAACCTACCTCATCATCCAAGAGCTTGGCACCAACTCAAACACAAATCTCCATGAGGTTATTTAGTCCACACTCCCTGTACACAGTCATCCCACATGTACACTCACCCTATACACAGCTAGCCCGCGTGTACACACACCCTATACACAGACAACCTGTGTGGGCATCAGAAAATAGGGTTTTATGTGACTCCGAGACTTTTGACGTCGAGATCTCCGACATTGCTGAAACTTTGATGCGTCCATGAGATCCTCCTCTCGCTCTCTTCCTCAGAATAGATCTTCAATCATGCTCAAGATATCCACACCAATAATATTCTCTCACAAGAAACTCTCCATCAATACTCCACAAGATATTCACAAGAAGCTCTCCATTGATCCACAAAGGATTCTTATCAAATGTGAATTTTACAAGAGATCCTAGCTTCTTATTTATACTTTCATATTCTAGGTCATTTAACCCATTTTTAGGTTACTTAACCCATTTCTAGGTTACTTAACCCATTTCTAGGTTACTTAACCTATTTTCCTTATTTTAGGGTTAACCACTTTCCATGAATAGAACGTTCTCAAATACTTTATCATTTAAATATTCCTTCTTGATTTTTTCACTTTACTTTATCATTTAAATAATCCATCTTGATTTTGTCACTTTACTTTATCATTTAAATAATGATATCTTCTTTTCAAACGCTTTTACTTCTTTGACCTTTTGGGGTTTCAAGCCATCATATGGGGGTCCTCCAACTTCATAAGGCCATAACTCTCAAACCGTGAGGAGTTATGTGACATTCCACATACCACTGGAAATGACATGTCAAGCACTATCCATCTAGGATATTTTCACCAACAACTTAATTGATCTTCATCTCATTATTCCACATGCAAGCATGGGTCCTCCAACCGTTCTTCTAGGATAACCCAATCCGTAAAGCGTCTTCTTGTGAGGGATTTCACCATAAGGGGACCACTTTGGAGTTCATCCATTTGTGCACCTTATCAACCATGATAAGACAATAATGATTCATCTTTGCATCAATTCACCATTGTATCATATATATCAACTATGCTTCATGTAGCAATGACAACTCATTGATCCATCTTCATCAATGCATCATAGAAATGATCCATCTTTATCAATTGGTTTCCACTTGGACATATATCATTCTCATCAAGGGCATCATATCAATCAATTACTTGAAATCAATCAATGACATCAATCAAACCAAACCATTTACATATGATCCAACAATCTCCCAAATAATCAAACCATTGGCATCAATGAAAAACCATTGGTATCAATGAAAACATGATCCAACAGGAAGTCTGTACAGTCCATACAACTGACATGGTGCACTGACGTGGAATGATGATGTGGTGCATTGACGTGGCATGTTGGCTTGGAAGGGGGAAGCATGGCCTAATGAGAGGCCTCCACGTGGCCCAATTAGGGAATGCCACATGGCAGGCGAGAAACGCACAAGGACAACCTACGAATGAATTTTGAAAATAAAATAGTTGGCGGGTCCACCAAATTTGACAAACCACGCCAACTATAGCCACATTTACATCTCATTGGAGAACCTTTTAGTGACACTGCTAAATGTAGTGGAAAAAATATGTAATATATATGCCATGTAACAATAACAAACCAAAAACAAGATTCCATGGGGCTTGACCCTGGAATCTCTACCAAAGCCTACGCCTTAATACATCTGCCCCTAACCACTAGGCCACGGGTACCACTTGTTTCATATCGCCCGAATTTATTATTAAAAGGTGTATCCGCCCAACCATGGGGGAGGATACGCGGACCGTACGAGCTACTAGTAACATTTTTCAATGCATGGTACAATCACTATTGCAGGTTGCATAGGGCACAGAAACCGAGACAAAATTCTTCTTGGGCCTAGAAGTGCCAGAGTCAAATCGAGGCATTGAGAAAGTCATTTTTGGGTAATTTGATGCTAAAAATTCAGTGGTGTTGTCTGTTTTTTGATCTTATCATTATTTCTACAGCTTGATTTCAGAATGAGGTATAATGTATTTTTCCAAATTCTTTTGTTGAGTTAATGAAAGAACCTACCCATTTGAGAGAAAGACCCGAAGACATAGTCCACCAGGCCCGAACTCCATTATAAAGTTTTTGTGATCATATCTGATGCTTATGTCTCTTCATTTTTTATTTTTCCCTTCTTTAATGGTGCACTTTAATTTATGCTCATTTAATTCAATTCTTTATAAGTCACGATGAAAAGATCTCGGATCACTTAAAAAAAAAGGGGACTTGCCACATGTTCTGCCACATGCATGGAAACTAGAATAGGTGGTCGACTATGTTCCCTGACCAGCTAATGAACCATAGTTTGATTTCCACAAAAAAATTATAGCTAAAACCAGAGAAATTAACAGTAGGGAGACTAGACATGAGGCGGACCCGGGTGTCCATCTTGGCGGATTTTGAAGGCGTATGGATGACAACAAGTTGAACAATGAATTTTTGCAGGATTTCTTGACATGGAGTTGAACAGGACATCTGGATGCTTACTAAGGATATGTTGATTGTTAAACTACTCGTCCAGGTCCCTTTGCATCTTGAAAATCAAGACCAAGTGGTTTTTTGTGAGCTTACAGGAGCTGGGTGGGTCGTGGCTTCCTAGAGCTGGGTGATCTTGCTCTTTTGTGTGAGTCTCTCTGTGGGTTTCTTCCTCACTCTAGAAGTCACCCCATTTTATTTCGGGGTCCTCATCATTGGATTCGGTGGATTTCTAACAGTAATCCTTCATCATAGGAGGGATTTCCTCTTCAACTATACATCCTGTCATGGCAGGCTTAGGGAAATTCAGAGGGGTGTTGGTAAGTGTGGATGTTCTCTGCTCCATGGTGGTCTTCTGCAAATTATGTGGAACTTCCTCCCAATTAGGAGGAATCTCCTCCTCCACTATGAAACCTCCATAGAAATACTCCGAGTTAGACGAACAAAGCGTAGTTTGAGCATCCTCACACCAATTCTAACTAGAGCGGGGAGAGAGGCCCAAGATTCTACCTAGAAGGGGAGAGAGAGGTCGGTCCTATGCGCTTATGCCTTCCGACTTGACTATATTATGTCGGCTTGCATCGAGAATTGCCTCTCTCGTGAGGCATGGCAAGTCAAAGTGTAGNGGGATGATAGAGGGGAGGCCAAAGGCATGAATAATTTCTAGAAGGAGAGTTATAGAGGCTTTGCAAGTTCAGAGCATAACAACCAGGGGAGGATGAAGAAATAAGGAAAATTGTCGGAGATAAAATCCAAAGTGAGGAGAAATTAGCATGATGATGGAGGAATTGATGGCCTGGGTAGCCATGAATTCCAGATTAATGAATCTTTGTTTTTTTGTACCTGTACCAAGGGGCCAAACTTGAGTTTCCATTAAGATCGTCGATCTATCATAGTGCATTGAGCTCTTCCTGATATGAATTCTAGGAATATCAACTAGATGGAGGAAGAGGGTGGTGGCGAGGGGATTTAACTGCCCTCCTTTCCAACATGCCATATGATGTGTGTGCACCAGATGTCACCCCATATGGGGGTGTCATTTATTATTTTTAGTATCATGGTAAAGTTTTAATTTTATTTAACATGAAAATGTTACATTTTGTTTTTACATGATTTTGTTGAACGATTTTCACATATGTTAGTGGGGATTTACTCTACAAAGAATAATATCATGGATGTCATCAACAATTTTCATATTGAAAAGACACAAGAAGGAAATAAAAAGAAATACAAAGTAACAAAGGTTGAACTTGCAATAGTAGACAGAGAAGAACATGAAAGAAGAAAGAAAAATCCTCATTCTAGAAATCCTAAAAGGGTTACATTTGAAAATGAGGAAACTCAAAATGAATATTTTGTTGATATTAGTCCCAATGTGGTTATCATTCCTTTTTGCAAAAAGAATAAACAAGACAAATGAAAAAGAGTGATGGATGATGATGAGTCCATTCCTATTGCTTATGAAGAAATCGTTGATTTATATGAAACACGTTTAAATCATAAGAGGAAGGAAACAAATGTTGATGATGTTCAAGAAGCCAACGTTAGCTTGGAGTATTATAGTGAAATTCCTAAAGGTAGCAGAGAAATAATAACACTAGGTGTTGATCTAGAGGATGTTATTATGAAAACAACACAAAATTCCATTCAAAATAGAATCAGGATGGAGAACTTAGTCGATGATGGCCACACATTTCAGTTGAATGTGAAACAAATTTATAAACCCAAAGAATGGAAAGAAAAATATCAAATTATAAAACCGCATCACTTGCATATTCACAAATTGAAAGCATTGATTAGGTACAATCCATATGCACATGTGGTTGACTACCTAGTTCTTATTAACCCAATGGAAGTTCCTACGAGGGAAAAATTTAATATATCAAAATTTTTTGACTACAAATATTATGTGATTGGAGAAAATCATTTTGTAGAGGCTAGAAGAGAATTGATGCAAGAATATCCCAATAATCCTCTTTTTGAAATAGTCAAATGCATAATTTATGTCGGTTTAACATATTCATAAACAAATTTATTGGCATGGGATAATAACACAAACAATGAGTAAAGAATGTCTGTCACTTTCATTCAAAGGGTGAGATTTATCCATAATGAGTTTTTTGAAATATGTCGTGGGGAGAGATCAAATGTTGATGTCAATTTTCAGAAGCACTGTTGTATGGAAATAGGATTCCCACTTGATGATGAAAATACAAAAGAAAAAAATTGAAAAGGAAGCGATATATTTTCAATTGGGATTTATAACTGGAAAGGTATGGGATTTGATAGATGAGATCTTCACCCTATGGGAAAATATTAGTATAAAAAATCAGAAAGTTAAGAAGGATAAACCATTGATATGTGGCACAAGTAAGACAGGTCATGACATAAAAAAATCTTCTAGATGATATGACTATAATACCTTGGAGATAAACACAAGGAGTGAAGGATGATAAACTTATCATAACTATATTATCACGTGTTAGTTCAGGAGAATTGTCAATGGAATAAATGTGTGATGAATTTAAAAAGTAAGTTTCTTGAGAATACAAGCGGAAATGGTCAAGATGTTGAATGAAGAAAGTTGGGATAATGTTAAACTCAACTATCCAGATTCAAGCTCTTCAACAGTATTGAAACAATTTTTTGTTGCATTAAAAAATGTATGTTGATTTATTACATTCATATTATTTGTTTGTAAGTTAATTTATTTATATTTTAATAGTTATAGATATATAACTATATTTTTGTTTATTTCATTAAAGATTCCAAAGAAGAATTCAGATGGAGTACCTAAAACTTTCAAAAGTTTTATTCAAAAATACAAGTTTGAGAGATAAAGAAGGAGACGTGTTCAAACTGTTCAACTTGATGACACCCTTGATCACTACATTTGGAATGGGATTGACTCTATTCAATATAAAGTGATATTAGGTGATTGTGAACAACTTACAAATATTGTTCCTAAAAAAGAATACTCTCTAGTTATTGCGGATATCCCTCATGGTTATAATATACAAAACATTGGATATGATACTAAGCCTTATAATTACCAAGCTTTCAATAAAGTAGTTATGGGATTTACGGAAGTTACAACATCACCATTTTGGAGATTTCTGGTACTTCATTCAGACACACAACAAGGATTAGTGATGAAAACCCCCACCACTCTGAAGGGCTCGTGCAATCTCCTGGTCTAAGGATCGTTCACTTAAAGGAATTGACTTATCTCTTGGGTCCTTGTTGAACCCTCAAAATTCTCTTCCATAAGCCTTTCCCCTTTTTCCTGCGTGCAAATTTGCGTTTGCGAGGGTCTTATCACTTCAACGGAGAATTCCACATGACCTTGGGATAAAACTGTAGGATAAAATTTTTAACCAACAAGAACTCTGGCACTTCAGAGCTTCGGGGTCAGGAGTTCTAACAACAACACACTACGATTCCCCTTAATGATGAATTTGTGAATAGTCAAACAAAGGAGGGGATCAATGACTCACACTACACACCATGATCTATGGTTCATAGAAATTTCAGGACTCTGGGCTTCAGAGATTTTCACAGCTTTAACCAACAACCTTCTGGAGTACCGAACTTTGAACACCCAAAGGGTTTTGATCAATGGTACATGAATCATCACCAATGGATGGTCGAGATAGACTCCAACCTTCGAGCCTTGGGGGATTTTAAACCCAAAATAAATCAGACCCTATATCTTCCAGAGTGTTGAATTCTAAACTTCAAGATCTATCGACACGTGTACCTAGTGCCAATGGCTAGGATCTACTTTGGGCTTCAAATCTTTAGGGTTTTTGCATACTCTTGCAACAATAATTCAATTTCTCTGAAGAGACAAAGTTCGAAGGAATTAGTAGGTTAACGATCATGCTCTTTTCTTAGATCTCATCCACTTAACCTAGAAACGAGAAGGATTCTTCCTCCAAGGAATTTTTCTCACTATTCTTCCTGAGCTTTGTCACTCTAAGTGACTTGAACCTTGGTGCATGTCTAGCACTTCTCTCCTTGAAAATTGAGACTTGTGAAAATATCGTGCACACTTCTTGTGCTCTCTCTCCTTTGAACCTTTTCAACACTTTTCTAAGTGTTTCCCCCATGCACACCTTGCACGGGTCTATCCTTCAATATTTTATACTCAAATGAGTATATGTGCACTCCTTGCACTCACTCTATGAAATTCATAAAATATCTCCTGAGCTATTGAGTCTGAAAACAACTCTTCCTTCTCACTCCTTGCATGGTCACTGTGCACTCCTTGCACCAAGATTTCATAAAAGAAACAATTGAAACTTACAAAACATCAAAGCTCCATTATTTCAACCATGAAATACACACACATGCATATAAACATAGAAAAATAGATAACATAACATTACCCAAATAACTCAGAGATAAGAAAACTCATACATGTGAAGCAAATATCCTCTATGCTATATTCCTTCAACAAAAAACTTACAAGAGTTCAACAACCTTCAACTTCTCTCAACAATAGTTCTCTTTAAAAACAATCACAATAACCTCAACATGATCTTTTGGGCATAGATTACATGTATTTATACATGAGGGGGATTCTCGATCCTTCATCCCGACTACTCTAGTTCTTTCATATCACAATTAAGCATCCCACCACTAATTCTTATTACAATAAATGAGATATTACAATCTAGATATGAGTCAGTGCTCAAAATATCTACAATCCTACAGGTAATTAAAGAAATTAAAATATCATGTAGCTCATACAATGGCTCAATCTTCAAGATCTTATGAGATCTTTAATTAAAATACTTTCAAAATATTAAAGTGGTGTGCTCTCCTTGGAATCCAAACCAGTTTGAATGCATGCACTGGATGTTGAGTAGTCCTCCACTTGGCCTCATTGAATGTTGATGGTGATGCTCCTACATCATACTCCTCTGGAAAAAAATATTAATGGACTCCTCTTCATGAGCTCCTCCACTGTATTTCCATGTTTATGGATATCATTTTCAATTATCCAACTGACATCTTCTGCTGAATGATCTTTCCACTTAACTAGATACTCATAATAATAAAAAAATCCTGGTCTTCCTAGCAATCCTCTAATCCAAAATCTTCTCTATCTGTGGCTTCTCTACTATGGGAATATGTCACTTCTAATGAATCTCCTCTCAATAATTTATCCCTTATGTATCATCCATCATGTAAGGGTATAAGTCTATTACATTGAATATTGGATATATTCCAATGTCCTCTGACAATTCAATCTCATAAGCATTTGTAGAGAATTTTCTAAGGATCTTACAAGGTCCTTTCTTCTTCATATTCAACTTATTATATTTCCCTTTTGGAAATATTTCCTTCCTCAGGTGTGCCAAGATTTGATCTCTAATTTCAAAATTAACCTCTCTTCTTTTATGGTCTATTCGACTGTTGTATCTTTGGATTTTATCTTATAGTTTTCCTTTAATTAGATCATGCAACTTCTGCATTTCTGTAGAAAAATCCTTTGCTCCTACACTTTGGAATTTATCTCATCCAAAATCTCTCAATTTTGAAATTCCTCTTGGATGCATGCCATATACTATATAGAATGGACTCTTATTGATACTCTTATTCGATGAGTCATTATATGCAAACTTTGCTTGGGGCAGAACTTGATCCCACTGACTGTTATTTTCAGTGACCAAACTCCTTAATAGATTACCTAAGATTTGATTCATTGCCTCAGTCAGTCAGTATATCTGAGGATGACATGATGAAATAAAAGACAAAAATTGTTCCCAACTTCTTCCACAAGGTCCTCCAAAAGTGTCCCACAAATTTAGTGTCTCTGTCTGAGACTATACTCTTGGGAAACCCATGCAATCTCACAATCTCCTTGAAAAACAAATTTTCTGTGTGGGTAGTATCACTAGTTTTATAACATGGTATGAAACATGCCATCTTTGAAAATATGTCAACCAACACAAAGATTGAATCACTTCCCCTTTGGGTTCTTGGAAATCCCATAACAAAATCCATACTTATAACATCTCACAACTTGTCTGGAATAAGCATTGGTTGATACAATACAGTGTTCTACTGCTTTCCTTTAGCATATTGGTAGATTTTTCATCTATCCACGAAATTCTTCACATCATACCTCATTCTTGGCTAATAGTATGAATAACTCAACTGTGTATATGTTTTATCATGGCCAAAGTGTCCAACCAATCCTCTGCTATGTTTCTCCTTTAGAAAATTGTCCCTCATTGAGAATTTTGGGATACAGAACCAAATTCCCTTGAATAATAGTTTGTCTTGGATCAGATACTCCATCCATTGATTTTCGTCTCTTAGCAAAGGGTTCTCACATGCTTCATAAGATTCCTTGAAATCCATGTCTTCTTGATACATCTCCTTGAGGTGTTCAAATCCCAAAGTCTTCACTTGGAATTCCTGCAAGATCAAACATCTCATGCTCAAAGAATATGCAACTTTGTTAGTGCTTCCACTAATATTATTAATAAAAAAAGAAAAAAAATGAATGAATTCTACCCATTTGGCATGTCTTCGGTTCAATTTCTCTTGTCTGGTTATAAACTACAAAGCTTGGTTGTCAATATACGAAACAAACTCCTTCGGGATAAGATAATGCCTCCACTTATTCAAAGATTGAATTACAACATAACGTTCCTTGTCATATTTTGAATACTTCCTCTTAACATGATTCAAATTCTCACTGAAATAAGAAACAATCTTATTATATTGACTTAAAACTACGCCAATGGCCACTCCACTTGCATCACATTTGACCTGAAAAGTCTTCTTAAAATATGGTAGAACTAAAACAAGTTGTTATGTTATCTTTTCTTTCAACACTCTAAATCCCTTCTCATCTTCTTCTATCCAATTAAAATATCGATGTTCCTTATTTATGGTATCCAGTATGGGTGCACAAATACTATTGAAATTCCTGATGAATTTCTTGTAAAAACCCGCCAACCCATGAAAACTCCTTACTTCAAAGGCGCTTCTTGGAGAAGGCCATTCTCTTATTACCCTCGCCTTTTCTGGATCCATCTTCAATTCATTTGAAGATATTACGAACCCCAAATACACAATTTCTGTTTTCATAAAATAACATTTCTTCAAATTCACCAACAACCTATCCTATTGTAACCTCCTCAACACCATGTTCAAGTGTCTTAAATGCTCCTTTTCAGTCTTACTGAAAACTAGAATATCATCTAAATAAACAATCACAAACTTACCAATAAAATCTTTGAGAATTTCATTCATCAATCTCATAAACCTACTTAGAGAATTCATTAAGCCAAATGGCATAACAATCCATTCATACAATCATTCATTTGTTTTGAGCATTTTTTTCTATTCATCTCCCTCTCGCATCCTTATCTGATGATAACCACTCTTCAAGTCTATTTTGGAAAAATAAGTAACTCCACTCAAGTAATCCATTAAATCATCCAGTATGGGTAAAGGAAATCTATACCTGATGGTTATCTTGTTGATGTCCCTAGAATATGTGCACATTGTCCAACCTCCATCCTTCTTCGGACTCAACACATTTGGTACTGCACATGGGCTTAAGCTTTCCCTGATCAAACCTTTATCCAACAAATCTTGTAATTTCTCCTTGACCTCTTCATTCTCTTGAGGGGTTAATCTGTATGCTACTTTTTTCGGCAACTTGCTCTCGGAATAAGGTGAATATGGTGACTGATACTTCTAATGGGTGGTAAAGTGTGAGGTAACTCATCCACCAAAATATCAATAAACTCATCCGATAACTCCTGAACGTTTACAGGAAAATCATTCATAGAAGTGCTCATGAGAATGAATCTCGGCTTACCTACAACAACAAACTATATTTTCTGGTCTTTCTTGGCTTCTTTCAAAAGTTCCTTCCCACTCATGAGAAGTATATTGGGACTATCTTCCTCTTTGACTCCTTTATCGTCTATTGGCAACAACATATGCTTACACCCATTTTTCTCAAGGGTATAAGTATTCTTCCTCCCATCATGTATGACATTCATGTCATATTTCCAAGGTCTCCCCAACAAAATATGACAAACATCCATGGGTATAACATCACATAAAGCTTCATCCCTATAACCACCTATTTTAAACTCAACTTTACATTGTCAAACTACCATAACTTTATGTCCTTTCTGCAACCACCACACCTTGTATGGATTCATATGTGAAATGTCTCCAACTTAATCTTTTCCACCATCTCCGTGCATACCATGTTATCAGTTCTCCCACTATCTATAATCATCTTGCATACCTTATCTCTAGTCTTGCAAGCAGTTCTAAACAAACTTTTCCTCTGGACTGGTTCTCGTACCTCTTTCTCTGGCTTAACGAGAGATTTCCTCGTCATGAGTGATATTCCTTATTCCATTGCTTATACCTTCATCTTTGTCTCCACATTCTTTTGTTGTGCCTAAATAACGTGAGCTTCTCCAAATCCTGCATTTTTTTAATGTCCCTGACCATCATCCCATTGGTCGGGCAAACGCTACTGTGCGGAATAACATCATTCTCATACTTAATTAATAACATGCATTTAATTCATATTAAACACATTTAACTCAGAGTAAGCACAAGATTACTGCTAACATAAATAATCCCTATCATTAACAATAATTCATATGCACAATAGAATACATGATACATATAAGCATAATAAGCATGCAAAACATAATATTAAGCATAAGCTAATACTTATCTTTGAAACTGTGGTAATTCCATCAACCACGTGCAAACCTTCCATGAACCTCCCAACCTTAGACCACGCTACTCATTGTGCTCAGTAGTGGGTCACCCCTGAGATGGGACTAAGCTCCACCCAAGGCAAGAAATCCTAGTCTAGGATGAGGTTACAGGGAAAACTGCACAGAATAACCGAAAGGATTCTTCCCATGATGCCTTCTTACACCCACTACTCACGTACTCTCATTCCTCACATGTTTTTTCCGCCTAGGAGTATACACCTTCACAAGCACAATCCATCAGTGCTTCACCTCCCTCTTTGGGTATCGGCAATAGGCCGGATCAGGAAGTCTTAGAGCTTTGTAGCTAGTGCTGGACTCTCTCTGGAAGAATACCACTTCCCAGCAAGCTCCTTCACATGGAAATAGCTTCTCACAGGCTTGACAGACTGCCTCTTCAACTAAGGGACTTAAAACTCAGTTCTTTAACCCCTTTCGACTCAATTACTACACGGTGAACATAACCACAACACAAACCCACTCAAGAAAACAAAAAACAACAACCTACAGACAGATCGGGTACGGATTCAGCTCTGCAATGATGAATAGACTAGGTTCTGGAACTCACAAGTTGACTTTCCCCTCCTGACCATTTCTCTCAACGGTGCATAGGTATGTCAAAGGAAGATGCAAACCAATAATAGAATCAGACGGATGATGTTTTGGTCTTCAAGAAGATGTCTTGGTTTTCTGGTTCTTAGAGTTGCGTGAGGGTATCCAAAATCAGACGGAAAGGATGATGGAATGAGGAGTGACCCCCCGCACGACTGACTTCTGCAGTTTTTAAACTGCATGTTCCTGGGTCAACACATGTCACCCATGAAGTTGCATGTTCTCCATCAGCATGCGTTCCTCTCCAGGAACTTAGGATACAACATATATTTCACATAGCTATTGGAATAATATTAAAATATTATTCCCAAGGACCTAAGCCCCTAGGCTCAACACTTAGCCTCTCTTTCCAACCTTCCAGCCCCCAATCCCTTGCCTAATCTATGGAATCTTAGTCCCCCATCACTCATTCACCGTGGTCGGTTTTCATGCAATAGTGTTTATATTTTTATTAATGTTCTACATGATTACATATACAAAAGCAGGCTCCCGGCCTTAACACTTAGGCTCTCCGGCCTAATAACACATAAGCCCACCAACTTATATAAACTTGGCTCACCAGCCTATAAAACATAATTACAATTCATAATGCAAGCTCTATACTTCATAGACATTATTTACAACAGGGCTCGGCCTTGGGGACATTACAATTCCCTCCCCTTATTTTGCACTATCCTCAGTGCAATTTTACACTACATTTGCAAGCTTTTCAAAATTTTCAAAAATATGTGGGTACTTTGTCCGCATAACATCTTCATGCTCCCATGTCGTGTCCTCAGGACCGTACCAGGTCCACTGGACCTTTAAAATCCCTATAGCTTGATTCTAGAGCTATTTGTTTTTCCTGTCCAATATGCACACAAGATGCACTTGCAGGATACCTTCTTGTTCCACCTGAATCACATTCCAATCAATAACATGATTAACATCTGGTATATATTTCTTAAGCAATGAAACATGAAACATATTTTGTACAGTCATAGATGCAGGTAATGCAAGCGTATATGCAACTGGCCCAATCCTTTCCAGGATTTCAAATGGCCCACAAAATCTGGTTGCCAACTTGGCGCAACTTCCCAACTTCAGGGAACTCCTGTTAGCTTTCACTTTCAGGAAAACATGATCACCCACTTTGAACTCTCTGTGGGTTCTGTTCTTATCATCATAACTTTTCTTCCTGTCCTGGGCAACTTTCAAATTCTGCTTAATTTTTATCATTTGGTCCTCCATCTCCTTGAGCAACTCTGGCCCTACTATTTCTCTATCAACTGGATTATCCCAGCTCACTGGAGTATTGCACTTTCTTCCATAAAGTGCTTCAAATGGGCTCATCTTCAACGATGCATGATGCCCATTGTTGTAGGCGAATTCTACCAAGTGAAGGTAGTCTTCCCATCTTGATGGTTTATCCATCACATACATTCTCAGTATGTCTTCTATTACTCTGTTCACCCTCTTTGTCTATCCATCAGACTCAAGATGATAAGTTGTACTAAAGTTCAGATTCATTCTAAATCCTTTGAACAATCCTTTACAAAAATTCGAAGTGAATTTTCTGTCTCTATTAGACACAATCATTTTAGGAATTCCATGCAATCGCGCCACTTCCTTTATGAAAATATCAGGAACATCTGTTGCCTTGTGATTAGTTTTCAGTGGAATAAAATGGGTAGCTTTTGTAAGCTTGTCCACCACCACCATGATCGAATCATGTTGCTTGCTTGTTTTGGGCAATCCTGTAATAAAATCCATTGTCACCACTTCCCACTTCCACTCAAGAATGGGTAAAGGTTGCAACAACCCTGCTGGGTACCTATGATCAGCTTTAACTTTTTGGCACTCCATACATCTGGCGATGTATTCAACAATCTCTCTCTTCATACCTAGCCAAAAGTAATGGATCTTGATCGTTGCTACTGTTTTCTGATATCCAGGGTGCCCTACATAAGGCACATTATGCATCTTCTGCAAAATCATCGGTTTCAAGCAATGGACATTGGGTACAAAAATTTTGTTCTTGTACAACAGTATTCCATCGGTTTCCAATTTATAAATTTTCATCTTCTGTGGAATCTTACCCTGTTGTAGCTTGGCTACCAATTCTCTGTACTGCAGATCTACATTTGAAGCCTCTAGAATTCTACTTTTAATATCAGTCTGATACATGCTAATGGTTGTAGCATGTAATTCATGCAACCTCCTGTTGAGTGCATCAACCACTTTATTCTCCTTTCCTTTTATATGCTTGATCTCAAAGTCATACTCACACAGAAATTCCAGCCACCTACTTTGTCTAGCGTTTAAGGTTGGTTGATCAAACAAATATTTCAGACTGTTATGGTCTGTTCTGAGTTCAAACCTCCTTCCCATGAGGTAATGCCTCCATTTCCTCAGAGCGTGAACAATTGCTACCAACTCCAAATCATGAGTGGCATAATTCTTTTCGTGCTCTTTCAGCTTCCTGGACTCATAACATATTACAAATCCATTCTGACTGAGAACTCCTCCCAACCCTTCTTTACATGCATCTGTGCACACCACGAAATCCACATTTGGATATGCAATCCTCAAGATTGGAGTGTTGGTTAACAGTTTCTTCAATCGTTGGAAACTTTTCTCACACTCTTTAGTCCACTTAAACTTTTCCTCCTTCCTTTGCAAGGAAGTGATAGGGTGAGCTATCTTTGAGAACCCTGTAATAAACCTTCTGTAATAACTCGCTAGACCCATAAAGGGTCTAACTTATGCCACATTCCTTGGCGCTAACCATTCTCTGATGGCCTCAACCTTCTCAGGATCCACGATGATCCCTTCTTCTGAAATAATGTGCCCCAAGTAATGGATATGCCTTTGATAAAATGAGCATTTTCTCAACTTGGCATACAACTGGTGTTCTCTCAACACTTGTAGAACCATCCTTAGGTGTTTTTCATGCTCTTCCTCTAACTTGGAATACACCAAAATGTCATCCAGGAAGACTATGACAAACTTGTCTAGATAGTCCCTGAATACACCATTCATCAAGCACATAAAAACTACAGGTGCGTTCGACAGCCCAAACGGTACCATTGTGAACTCATAATGACCATACCTTGTTCTAAAGGTGGTCTTGCTGATGTCTTCATCCTTTATTCTTACCTGGTGACATCCTGATCTGAGATCTATCTTCAAAAATATTTTCGCACATTTCAACTGATCGAAAAGATCGTCGATCCTCGACAAAGGATACTTGTTCTTAACAGTTACTTTTTTCAACTGTCTGAAATCAATGCACAACCTCAACGTCCCATCCTTCTTCTTCACGAACAGGACCGGAGCACCCCAAGGTGACACGCTTGGGCGAATGAACCCCTTCTTTAGAATCTCTTCAAGCTACAATTGCAACTCTTTCATCTCTGGTGTACTCATTCTATAAGGAGCTTTCGACACTAGAGCTGCTCCAAGCATCAAATTTATATAGAATTTGATATCTCTCTTCAGAGATAGTCTAGGTACCTCCTGAAATATGTCTTCAAACTTTGTTTGTACCACATGGTCTCCAATATTTGAGACTTCATCTTTGGATGCTTCCTCCACACGGGCTGCAAACAATTGATAGCCTTTCATGTACCACTTTTTCAACTGCATTGTTGAGATTTCTCTAACAACCACAGCTCTGGGAATTCCTTGGACTATTTTCCGATTCCCCTCCTCATCCAGGCATGTAAATTCCTTGTTACGACAGTCCAAGAGGGCATGGTATTGGTCCAACTAGTGCATCCCAATTAAACAGTCATAAGAGCCTAAAGGAAAAATATTCAATTCATCCTTCGTGCTCAATCCCTTCATGTCCATCGGACAAGACTTAACCAACCCAATGACTTTCCTCTTGGTTCATGTAGCCAACTGCACTAACCAAGACTTTTCATGTTTTCTTCTTGATAAATCCAAACTTTCCACCACCCTAGGATCTACATAACTATGGATAGCCCCTGAATCAATTAAAATAATAAATGGTTGGTTGTTAATCATACCTTCCACTTCAATCATGTGTGATTGAAATTCATCTTTCTTGTTGTCTAGGGACACATAGATCCTTGGCATTCTACTGCCCATGTCCTCCACTGTTTCAGCTTGTTGAACATTATGGACAACCCTTGTTTTTCCATTTTTATGGGGAAAATCTCTGTACTTGTGGTTCTCTTTACAACCCCAACATTGAATGGGCGTCTATCTCGGCCTTTGTTCCCCCACTTCATCCATTCTCGGCTCTCTAAACGATGGATTTCCTTCAGGACTATTTTTGAAAAAGGGAGGTTTGTTTCCCTTCTGCCTCTCTTCTTTCATAAACTTCTTCTGGTAATCCCAAGCCTTCTGAAAAGTAGGATTTTCTCTTTGCTACTCATATAAGCATTTCACTCTTCTTATTGTTTCTTCCATAGTCTTAGTATCATCATACTAAATCTTGTCACCAATGGGAGGTGGCAATCCACTCAGATACCTATGAATCTTGACAACCTCATCTTTGATGAATGGAACATACTTCAGTAATTCCAAAAACCTTCATTCGTATTCATCAATGGTCATGTTTCCCATCTTGAGTTTGAAGAACTCTTTCATCTTTTTGTCATAGTATATTTTAGTCAGGTATTTACTCTCGAAATACCTCTTGAATTCCTTCCATGTGATATCTTTCTCTCTAACGTGTTGCACCTGCACAAGTTGATCCCACCACATGGATGCTTTTCCTTTTAGTTGATACATCACAATTCTTCATTCTGCATGAGAGGAATAATTCTGCAATTGAAAATATTTCCACATGCCAAGCAACCATGTTTCGGCATCTTCCTCCTTCTTATGTTCTCCATCAAACGTAGGAGGCTTAATCTTGTTCATCTCCCCTTTCAATTCCTCAACTCTAGATCTTCGGTGTTTTCTGGTAGGGGATGGGCTTGAAATACTGTGTGCTTCCTTATCAGAATTCTTTGGAGAGTGACGACGATGTCTGCTACCACTCCTCGATCTTCTTTTTCTCTCAGGGGTCCTGCGACTCCCTGTTTTTCTTGTGTCACTCTCCTTTTCCAATTTCCTTTCTAATCTTTCTAGGTTCTTCAACATCTTTAAGTTGAATTCACCCTACCAATCCTTGACCCTCATGAGATTTTGGCTATCAGCTCGGCGAGCTTGGGCATATTTCTGCAATCTTTCAATGATTTTCATCACATGCCCTTCCTTATCCAATTCTCTTACGTGCCCATAGGAGTTCGATCCTTCGACTCCCAAGTTGACATCCCTTCCTTCTCTTTCGTTCTCTAAATTGGAGGCAATCCGCACCTCTTCCATTTCTATACTCGGCGTCGATTCGTAGTTGTCCTGACACTCGTTGAATTTTTCACACACAACTTCTAGTCAACCGAAGTTTTTCAGGCCTTAAACCCTTAATAAAACTACAACATTCATAAACCAATGCGAATAATAAAACGTTTCGACTCCACGAATTTTCTGAGCTCTGTTTGGCTCTGCAATTTCTGGAGATAGCCCCCGTTTTCTTAGTCCCCAACCCATGTTTCCACGGGCCATGATCAAACACTAAACTTCTAGGTGCTACAAGGCTCTCCAAACGAAACTTTGGGTTTCAAGATTTCAGGGCTTCGGGGTTTCGGGTTTCAGGGTTTTGGTCCCGGAGGTTCTCGCACTCGCTTCCCTCTCCAACTCCGACTTCTGAAAATTCGATTTCCTTACCCTCCGGGCCCACAGCATAGTTGTCGCCCACCAAGGTAGTGACACATGGTGTCCTTAAGAAGGTCCACCACACTCCCAGCGATGTCAGGGGCCCCCACTACTTTTACTTTTCGTTTCGTAGTTTCGGGCATCAGGAGTTCATGCATCTACACATTACAAACTTTTGTTTGCTGAAATTATGAAATTAAGGTCTATTCATCTACTTGATCCAACAGTCAAGTTCCTCTCCTACAATCTACAGTGTAGATAATTTCTAGTTCCTCTCATCGTGCTCAGTAGTGGGTCACCCCTGAGCTGGGACTAAGCTCCACCCAAGGCAAGGAATCCTAGTATAGGCTGAGGTTACAAGGAAAACTGCACAGAATAACCGGAAGGATTCTTCCCGGGATGCCTTCTTATGCCCACTACTCATGGACTCTCATTATCCACATGTATGTTCCGCCCGGGAGTATACACCTTCACAAGCATAGTCAATCAGTGTGTTACCTCCCTCTCTGGGTCTCGGCAACAGGCCGGATCAGGAAGTCTTAGAGCTTCGTAGATGGTGCTAGACTCTCTCTGGAAGAATACCACTTCCCAGTAGACTCATTCACCTGGAAATAGCTTCTCACAGGCCTGACAGAATTCCTCTTCAACTAAGGGCCTTAAAACCCGCTTCTTTAGCCCCTTCCGACTCAATTCCCACATGGTGAGGATAACCACAACACAACCCCACTCAGGAAAACATAAAACAACAACCTACATACAGATCGGGTACAGATTCAGCTCTGCAATGGCGGATAGACTGGGTTTTGGAACTCACAAGTCAACTTTCCCCTCCTGACCAGTTCTCTAAACAGTGCATAGGTATGTCAAGGGCAGACGTAGACCAATAACAGAATCAGATGGATGATGTTTTGGTCTTCAGGAAGATGTCTCGATTTTCTGGTTCTTAGAGTTGTGTGAGGGTATCCAAAATCAGACGCAAAGGATGATGGAATGAGGAGTGATCCCCCCCATGGCTGACTTCTGCAGTTTTTTAACTGCATATGCCTGGGTTGACACATGTCACCCATGAAGTTGCATGCTCTCCATCAACATGTGTTCCTCTCCAGGAACTTAGGACACAACATATATTTCACATGGCTTTTGGAATAATATTAAAATATTATTCCCAAGGACCTAAGCCCCTAGGCTCAACACTTAGCCTCTCTTTCCAACCTACCAACCCCCAATCCCTTACCCAATCTATGGAATCTTAGTCCCCCATCACTCATTCATCATGGTCGGTCTGCACGCAACGGTGTTTATATTTTTATTAATGTTCTACATGATTACATGTACAAAAGCAGGTTCCTAGCCTTAACACTTAGGCTCTCTGGCCTAATAACACATAAGCCCACCACCTTATATAAACTTGGCTCACCAGCCTATAAAACATAATTACAATTCATAATCCAATCTCTATACTTCATAGACATGATTTACAACAGGGCTCGGCCTTGGGGACATTACAATTTTTCTTTTCAAGACATTCCCAAGACATGTGCCCTATAGTTCCACAAGCATAACACTTCACTTCTCCTCCTCTTCCCCTTCCTCTTCCTCTGGGAAAATAATTTCTTCCTCCATAGTGTCCTCCTCTAGAACTTTCTCCTCTATTTGTATGATTGTTATATCTTCCAGCATCTCCTCTGGACTTCTGGAAATTTTCTCTGACGGTTCCCCTTCCTCTGTTAGGACTCTTTCCCATGTTCCTTTGACTATGCTTCCTTGCCAACTTTTCCTCTACTTTCAAGGCTACCTGATAATCATCTTCCACAGTTCTCATTGTCATCATGCTAATCTCATCCTGGATTTTGTACATCAATCCATTAATGTACCTAGCAATTTTTTTTTCTTCATTCTCCCTATGTCTTGCTATTATGTTCATCTTATAAAATTCTTTGGTATACTCTTTCACCGAAAAAACTTTCTATCTCAGATTCTGTGACTTCCTGAACAAATTTAACTGGTAATTCTTGGGTAAGAATTTAGCCTTGAGTTTATCTACCATTCTATCCCAAATCTTGATTTTGGCCTTACCTTTTCTCCTTTTGTCATCTTGCAATTTGTCCCACCATAAAGTTGAATGTCCCTTCAGTCTGGTCACTGCATGCTTTACCTTTTTCTCATCATCAATTTCCTCATAGTCAAAGTACTTGTCTAAAGCACTTCTCCAGTCAAGAAATTCTTTTACATTTAAATTACCTTCATACATTGGGACTTCCATCTTTTCTCTAATTCCCAACTTGACAACAACCCTCATCAATTGCTCCTTTGTTGCTTGTTCTCCTACAACTTCTTTTGCTTCTACATCTTTACTTTCATCTTCACTGACATCACCAGCTTCAAGTTCTCTTCTTTGTGATGTCTCCATGGCATCCAAACTTACACGAAGTTGTCTCATTTCCTCTTCCATGGCTGGATTGACTACAAGTCTCTCCTTGCGTCTTCTCAGCGACATGATTCTACATTTTATTTTTCTCATAGATCTTATTTCCCGCTCTAATACCACTTGATTCAAACCCCCACCACTCCTATGGGATCATGTGACCTTCCGGTCTAAGGATATTTCACTTAAGGGAGATTAATTAGCTCTTGGTTCCTTGTTGAACCCTGAGAATTCTCTTCCATAGGCCTTTCCCCTTTTCCCTGCGTGCAAATTTTCATTCACGAGGGTCTTATCACTTCATCGTAGAATTCCACGTGACCTCGAACCAAAACTGTAGGAAAAAATCTTTAACCAGTAGGAACTCCGACAGTTTGGAGCTCTGAGCTTAGGGATTTCTAACAAAAACACACTACGATTCCCCGTAATGCTGAATTCATGAATAATTGAACAAAGGAGGGGATCAATGGCTCATGCTACGCATCTTGATCTACGGTTCACATAAATTTTAGAACTCTGGGCTTCAAATATTTTCACATATTTCACCAACAACCTTCTAGAGTACCAGAATCCAAACATGCAAAGGGTTATGATTAACGATCCACATGTCCTCACCAATGGATGGTCGATATGGGCTTTGACCTTTTGGCCTTCAAGGATTTTCAACCCAAAAAAAATCATACCCGAGATCTTCTGGAGTGTCGAATTCTGAACTCTGAGATTTGTCGACATGTGTGCCTGGCGGCAACGGTTAGGATATACACTCAAATTCAAAGATTCAAGGTTTTTGCATGCTCTTGCAAAAACACTTCAATTTCTTTGGAGCGACAAAGTCTGAAGGACTTAGTAGGTTAACAATCATGGTCCTTTCTCAAATCTGACGGTTGTGAAATACCTAACTCCTCCTTGAGCGGATCATGTCCACTTAACCTCGAAACGAAAATGATTCTTCCTCCAATTACGTTTGCTCATTATTCTTTATGAGATTTGTCACTCTAAGTGACTCGAACCTTGGCACATGTTTGGCGCTTTTTTCCTTGAAACTTGAGACTTGTGAAAATATCGTGCGCACTCCTTATGCTCACTCTCCTCTTAAACTTTTCAACACTTTTCTAAGTGTTGTCCCTGTGCACACCTTGCAGGGGTCTATCCTTCAATACTTTATAATCAAATGAGTGTATGTGCACTCCTTGCACTCACTCTACAAAATTCACACTATCTCTCCTGAGCTATTGAGTCTGAAAATGAGTCTTCCTTCGCACTCTTTGCATGGGCACTGTGCACTCCTTGCACCAATATTTCAGAAAAGAAACAACTGAAACTTACAGAACATCAAAGGTCCATTCATTCAACCATGAAACACACACACATGAATATAAACACAGAAAAATAGATAACATAACATTACCCAATTAAATAAGAGATAAGAAAACTCAGACATGTGAATCAAATCTCCTCTATGTTATATTCCTTCAACAAAACATTTACAAGAGTTCAGCAGCCTTCAACTTCTCCCAACAACAATTATCTTCGACAGTAATCACAATAACCTCAACAACCTCTTTTGTGCATATATTACATGTATTTATACATGAGGGGGCTTCTTGAGCCTTCCTCCCAACTACTCTAGTGCTTTCATATCGCAATTAAGAGTCCTACCACTAAGGATTATTACAATAAATGATATATTACAATCTAGATATGAGTCAGTGCTCCAAATATGCACAATCCTACATGTAATTAAATAAATTACAATCTCCTGGAGATCATACAATGGCTCAAGCTTCGAGATCTTATGAGATCTTTAATTACAATACTTTCAAAATATTAAAGTGATGCACACTCCTTGGAATCCAAACCAGTTTGAATGCACGTTGGATGATGAGTTGTACTCCACTTGGACTCAATGAATGTTGATGGTGATGCTCCTGCATCAATTAGTACAATCAAGCTTCAAGGGGAAAGAAAAGACAATGATGCAGTTTATTTGGTAAGATATTGAAAGTGTATGTTTAGCAATTAAGATTAGAAAACAATTTTATTAATTTACAACTTAATTGAATTTGCACTTATTCATGTTATAGGCACAAGCCTAATATTCAGAGCTCCAATAGAGAATAATTTAAACATGATTTTGAGAGTATACATGTTGCAACCTCGACAAAAGATGATTCTTATAAATTTATTCTTGTCAATGCAAAGGATGGAGAGACTCCTAGTAGTATATTGGTATACAATGTTGTGGTTAGAAAGCTAACATATGAAGAAAAATATTTGAAAGGAGAGATGGTTAGCCTTTATAAAAAACCACAAGAATTCATTAATTATATTATAGATACATTTTAAAATGAAGGAGATTGGGTTTTGTATTTTTTCTCAAGTTCATGTAAGAATTATGATCTAATATTTATGAAATCATACTTCAATCTTATATTATTTTTAATTTATGTCTTTTTACAGTATCTAACTTCATTATTTTTTTTTTTTTTGGTGATTAGGTACAACATTAGCATGTTGCTTACAGAAAGGAAGGAATTGCAAAGCCTTTGAAATTGACCCAATGCAGTGCATTTTTTTTCAGCAAAGAATTAATGTTATTCCAACTCTTTCAGATGAAATGCAACAAGTTGGCTTGAGGAAAGGAGATTTTAGTGAATCAAAGGTGGAAAAATTGTCAAAGGAAACTCAAGTACCATTAGGAGGAATGATTGGAAATGATCACTTTGGAGAACTTGAGGATATCAAAGAGCCAATGGAAGAACAAATGGAAGCACAAAATGACGTAGAAGAAGATGATAATGTGTCTGTTTAGAATGATGAATTTGGGACATATGATATTGTTGATTAGTTTAAAGATGCCCTTGAAGACAATGCTCAATTTTGAAAATTTTTGAGGTGATTCAGATTTAGGAGCAAAACGAACTGATTAACAGACTGAATACGATAAACACAGAGATATGAAGAACAACAAAGATATATAGTGAACCACCATTCGAGCAAGTGTTTTGGTTCTACATTTTTACAATTTCAACCTATTTCATTATTTAATAGAAGATATTGTTCACTAGATATTTGTGTTATTCTTCATATCTATATGTTTATTGTATTCAATATGTTAATCAGTTCGTTCCACTGCTAAATCCGGATCAGTGGTATCAGAGCGGTCTGCGCTTCATTTATTTTTTTCCATGCATGTCCTCGACAAGATCTGGGTACAAGAAGTTGGGACTCAAACCAATCGAGCCATTAAAATATCAGTTGTGCTGAGCCCGAAAACAACCCATGGGGGACGAAAAGAAAGATGATGGAGCAGAAGATCCTATTAAAATGTTGCTCGAGGAATCCCTCATGCGACAAAGGAAAAGAATGATGGACAACTATGTATAGATCCTTCGACGACTACCCACAGGAGATGCATCTTCATCAAGTAGTCATGCAACCCCCTTCAAGGTACAGGTAAATTTTGATATTCCATTATTTGAAGGACTGATAGATGCGAATGTTGTAGATAAATGGTTGAATATGCTCGAAGGATATTTTTCTGTCCACGATTTTTCCGATAGGGAAAATTTTACTTTTGCACTCCTCAAGGTCGTTCCCCATGTTAAAGACTAGTGTGATACTTACTTTAAGAAAAGGGTCGTGGATGAATATACAATGTTTATGGTGTCCCCTACATGGGATTCCTTCCAAGGTTCCATTAAATAACACTACTAACCTATTGGAAGCTAAGAGGACCAATACACCAAATGGACCACCCTACGTTAAGAAAGGGACCAAAAAGTACCATATTTCACCAATATTTTCCATACCCTACGCACCAAATTGGGTATCAAATACTTTGAGCATCATACGGTGCTCAAATAACCCAACTGTTTACATAGATACATTCAAACAAAAATGGAGTTTCTGGACATTGCCTCATTGGGCATGACTTATAGATACACTGTCAAAATTGAGAAGAAATTTAAGAAGAAAAGGTGAGAGTTTGGACCTGTGAACCCCTCACAACCGAAGCAGGGAAAAGGCAGCCCCAACCCACACAGCAAGGGACCAAGTCGATATGACCACCCTTAGGAAAACCAGTCCAAGATGCAACATAAGAAGGGGAATGAGAAGATGAAGAAGGACACGGGAAAATGGTGTGAGTACCATAAAATTCCTTGGCACAACATCGAAGAATGTCGCTCCAAGTAGTCCCTTGTGGCCAAGCTAAAGGATTCTAAGTCAGAGGATGATTCTGATTCCAAGTCAAATCCTAAAGGAGGAAAGAATATTATTAATGTTGAACCTAGTGCCACTGTCGCTACCACCAAAGTTTGACCAAGTGAACCAAAAGAACCAGAGGAAGGGAAACGCCTCTTTCAATCACGAATGTGGGTAAAGGGGGCTCTGCTTCATTTCATTGTCGATAGAGGTAGTTAGAAGAACCTTATTTCAGTAGAGGTCTTCAAGAAGCTAGACCTGCCAATGCCACCACACCCACATCCCTACACCATTGACTAGCTTCACCAAGGAATAGATCTCTGTGTCAACCAACAGTGTCGTCTTCCCTACGACATCAAGCCTTTCAAAGATGAGGTACTGTGTGAAATTGCTCCTCTTGAATTTTGTGATGCTCTTTTAGGAAAACCATATTTGTGGAAGCGTCATGATGTGTATGAGTCTAGACCCTGCAGTGTTATTATTACTTTGGGTAGACAATTGTACATGATCCCATAGGTAGCATCGCCTACTGTTATTTATTTAATCTCTGTTAAGCAATGCAGTAAGTTTATTTCATAGACTTGGAAGTTCATATTCTTTGTGATCCATGGTCATAGTAAGTAGAAGGTCGCCACCACATCTGTGGACTCTACACAACGCCTCTCTTTGCAGTAGAAGCAATTGGACAAGATCGAGGAAGAATAGAGAGAAATCTTCTCCTCACCTACAGGGATAATGACACATTGCCAAGTCAAGCATCCAATTGATCTGACCCCCGACACACCTCTACCTAATGGACCAGTCTATCAACACTCACTAATGGAAAATGATGAAATGAGGCGTCAAATCCGAGAGCTTCTTCAAAAGGGGCACATCAGACCCAACTCCTCCCCTTGCGAAAGCCCGATTGTACTGGTGAAGAAGAAGGATGGGACTTGGTGACTCTACATTGATTATAGAGACTTAAACAAAATCATAGTCAAGAACCGCTACCCCATTCCCAGGATTGATGACCTTCTTGACCAACTCAAGGGGGAAAGGTTCTTCAACAAGATTGACCTAAAGTATGGCTACCACCAGGTTCCCATCAAACCAACTGATGTATGGAAGACAAACTTCAAGTATAAATAAGGTTTCTACGAATGGCTAGTCATGCCATTTGGCTTCAAAAATGCACCAACCTCTTTCATGAGGTTGATGGATGATTTATTGAGACCCTTCACCAACTATAGTTGGGTGGCAGGACATTTTGGCATAGAAAAAACTGTTTTCGTTCTTCAAAAACATTTTTATTGGCCAAAACTTCGACAGGACGTCAGAAAGTATATCAGGTCTTGCACTATCTGTGCCATTGCCAATCCAACCATCAAGAAGAAAGGCTTATACACCCCTCTTTCTATTCCCTAGAATGCTTGGGAATCCATCTCAATGGATTACATGTATATATTTCCATCCACCAAGGAAGGAAATGACTGTGTGTTTGTGATCGTTGATCGGTTTTCGAAGATGGTCATCCTCACAACCTGTAAGAAGAATGTTACAGTGACAGATACTTCCAAGATCTTGTTCGAATGAGTGTGGGTCCAATTTTGGATACCAAAGACCATCATCTCCGACTGAGACAACAGGTTCCTCAACACATTTTGGTTGAGTCTCTGGTCTCTGTTGGACACCAAGCTCACAAAATCCAATGCTTTCCACCCCCAAACCAATTTCCAAACAAAGGTCATCAATAAGATGATTGTGCATATTCTGCACATGTACAATTCTAAGCATCCTTGTACATGGGACGAGAGTCTTCCATATGTCCAACATAGTTACAACATGGCTCTTGATAGTTCCACCGACCATAGCCCATTTCAGGTGGGTCTGAGATTCCAACCCTTGGAACCCATTGATGTTTCACTTCCTCTTTCCATCGCACAAACAAACTCCTCCCCTTATCAGTCTGCGATCGAAAAAGCCACCATATTCATTGAGCGGATTAAACACATATGCTAACAGGTCTAGGAGATTTTGCAGAAATCCAATGCTAAGTACAAGTAGTGCCATGATCAACACAGTGTACCACAACAATTTTAGGTTGGTGACAAAGTCTGGTTACATTTTCAGAAGGAGCATCTCACCGGGCCCCATTAGAATTTTTCTCGCTTCGTTATGGGCCTTACACTATCACCAAGGATGTGGGTAGCAATTCTTTTGAGCTCAAAACTCCACCCTTCCTTGGTTTGCATCCAGTATTCAATGTGGACCTCCTTCGACTATATTTTCCACCATTATTGGACACCTTCGATATCACAAAAGAGCTGACACCAACAAAGCTCAACCCTGACTGCATGGAACAAGCATCCACTAATCAGATAGTGAACACACATGTCAAGAGCACTTGCCAACAAAGGATCGAGATTTATCAGGTTGTCAAGGCAGGGTAACTCCTACACTAAGAAAAGTGGCTCACCCAGGGCCAAATCCAATAGAATTTTCCTCACATGATGGGGGAAATCAATGCAATGGAGACCATTTCTTCCTAAGGAGGGAGGGTTGATCCAAGTGGATATTGGTGGCCACCCACCTATTCCAACTGGTTCCTCATGTTCATTTTCTGTTCAACACATTCTTTTGTACTACTTTGTAATTGTAGGTTCTACACTTCTGGGGTTGTCTGAAGCCCCACACTTTCTCCAGGTGGATATGGGTGGCCTCTTGCCTAATCCAACTAGCTTATTTTGTATGTTTTCATGTCAACACATATTCATGTACGTCGAGGGCCGTTTTGGGGCCCTAAACATTGTTTTTTGGATCTCCATAGTCAAACTATAGATGAATTTAAAGTTTGATGATGGAATGTGTATTTCTTTGAAATACCTTTCCAACGGGCTATCACGCGCCTAAAACAGAGGTCGTATGCAAACGTTACGGCCCTCGGAAGTTGAGGTACCAAATTACACCAACTTAACCATAGGGCCCACATAACTTTTGGCGTTTCACCTTCTAGGGTTAGGTTTTTGGATTTATAGGGTTTTCGCATTCATGAGTAATATCAAAAAGGCCTATGGAGCCTCATTTTAATCCATTCTTCTCATACGGATGCATGTAGTAGCCACATCTCTTCTCAGAGATAGCTACCACCATTTGAGCAAGTGTTTCAGTTCTACAGTTTTATAGTTTCAACCTATTTTATTATTTAATAGAAGATATTGTTCACTGGATATTTGTGTTATTCTTCATATCTCCATGTTTATTGTATTCAGTCTATTAATCAGTTCGTTCCACTCCTAAATCTAGATCAAAGTACCATGCATAGGTTCAAGTACCATGCATAAGGTCACCTCCCTTCCAATGTTACAATCCCATAGAGGGTAGTGATCCTCTAGTTTCTTACCAATGAAAATAATCATTTGTGCATATTTTAGAAGCACTTATTTGATTCGATGCATTCCCTTGATAGATACAATTGAAACCCTAATATTCACTTCCAAGGAAAGTTATTTTCCATTTATGAATTTCATGAATATCTAGAAACTACATCAAGACTTGTTAACTCTTCTTTGAACAAGCTCTAAGGAGGGTTTCTTTCCTTGTTCTCAAGTTAAACAACCTAAAATGTGTTTCCCTCATGTTATACATTTTGTATAACATCCCTAAAGAAATATTATTATAAGGGTCAACATATGAGTTTAGTCATACATAATATCCTCTAGGAAACCCTAAAATATTATAAAAAGTTTCCCTAAATATGTGACATATATAGCTAAAATGTTGAAACTTTGTAATGCACTTGCCTTCATGGCATCAAGATCTTATGCAAGAATATGATATTTCGAGGTATGTGTCTAAGGTCCTATAAAATATATGATAGATAAATTAGAGTATATATGAGATATGGAGGCACAAATTCTATATCACACCATCTTTTTGCATGAGATAACAAAAATCTTGACTTCTGAAATTCCCTTTAACATGATGATCAACATCTAAGTTGTAGGAATGAAGGGAAAATCCCTTTTTGGGATACAAACCTTGAAAAAAAATCCCATTGAAATGCATGAATCAATGATAACTTGAAAATTTGGGGAGATAAGTATACTTTGGATGGGGGGCTCCAATGACAATGGTTTCAAACTTGATCCTTGAGTTTTGGCATTCACAAAAATTCTCATACTCATACAATAAATGGGTTAGCTCATAGGTGATAGAGAAACCATAAAAACAAAATAGAAAATAGGTAGAGGTGGTGGTTGTAGGCATGTGAAAGTCCTTTACGTTAATTTGTGTAGTATGATTAATATAATTGTTAGAGTGTGTAGGTTTTCACAGTTGGCCATAATAGTGTGCATTTTATAGACTAATTTTGTGTGACCTTAACAACATATCTCCCTACATTCAATTTATGGTGGAATTCCAACATGAAAAATATCTGACGTTTTTTAATGTTCTCCTATCTCTTAAACCTAATGGTACCCTCACCCACTAGGTGTACTGAAAAAATATACACACTGATAGATACCTACATACCTCACCACCAACCAACCCAAAAATTTGTTGTCCTTAAAACTCTTGTCACTCAAGACATGTGAATCGCTGCCCCTCATATCCTTGATAAAGAAAAAAACCCACCTCACCAATGCCCTCATATCCAATAGATACTCCACCTCCCAAATAAACAAATCCTTTCACTCAACCCTTCACTTCATAACCAAAAAGGCTCCTCCCTCTACCCCGCTTTTATCACCAAAAAACCATTCACATCAATACCAAAAATGGTTAAAGAAATAACCAATGCAACATACCAATTAGGATGACTCTAGAATTAACAAGATTCATTCAGCAAGTCAAAAACTATACAAATGGTTCCCTGAATTTCTTCTCATCCTCATAAAGGGTTACGTGCATACATATCCATGGGCCAACACATTTGAATGTGCACAAATTGTGTGGGTTGCACGACTGTCTCCATGGGAACCTACACATATGGGGAAATGACACATTAATGATTTTGGTCGGGCCTTACCCACTTCCATCCTGAGGTGTATCATGAAATAACGCCCAAATCATGCCAAAATCTATCCATGGGGCCATTTATGGACTAGGAGGTACCTCCAAAGGGCCCCTATTCACACTATGAACTAGTTATGTAAAGGATTGAATGAAGCCTATAAATAAAATCTTGGGGCATGAAAACAAAGAAATATTTTTATGTTATTGAATTTGTTCTTGAGAAGCCACATTTCTCCTAGAGATATTCATGCATCCATAGCGAGTGCTATCGTTTTCACCTCTTGACCTCTTGAGAATCTTAGAAAATAATTATTCACCATTGTCACTCCATTGTTAGAAGAGGAATCACTCTATATTGGGGACATCATGGACCCTCCCAAGGAGAAAGAGGGGACTCATAAGTCACTAAGTCACTGCACATTTCTCCATGGTGTTAACAATTCAAAGACCCTTTTCATTGGTAGCTATTCCTTATTTCATTTTGAGTTTTTCATTTGAAGTTCATGCATTCTTAGTTTAGTTGCATTTTATTGTTATTTGTTTTCTTATTTACTTCATGGTTGATCCACTAATCAACTAACCATATCATGTATTATCTTTCTTGTCTAAAAACGTAGTTAAATGCTTTGTTTTTCTCACCCAAGTGGAAAAACAAGCACAATAGATCAGAGACTCCATTGGGGAGTTGGATCAAATTCCTCCCCAGTTAGGCCTTTACAATGCTTATTTTAATCAATTTGTGTATGTAGGTGTCAAAACTGGCCTACCCCATCTTCTAGACTAAACAATTAAGCTTCTGGTTGGGAGAATTGAATTGAAATTTTTCTCCCCACCACAGACCTGTGTTTGTGTGGTTGTCAAAGAAACAAATGCACAGAACTACACAATATGTGCATTTTTATTGTCCAAAACCTACGTGGACCTACACGGATTTATTATAATAAAACCCATGCAAAATGTGTGGCTATTAGGCACAAACCTGCATGGATATGCATGACTGTCGAGTACAAACCTGGGAAAACTATGCGACTGTCGAGCACAAACCTGCGTGGATCCACGTGACTGTAATTTTTTTTCCTCTCAAGTAGACTTAGATTTTTATTTCCATCACTTTGTAAAACAACAAAAATCACACTTAGAGTTCTTTCTTGCATTAGTAATTAACTAACTTAGGCACTAAAAAAGGATAAAAAGAACCATACTTGTGTCCTTTGTGTTGCCACATGGATTGCCAATTTGAGCATTTGAATTCTTAGTTCAAATTTTTTCTTTCACAACCACTTAATCTCTCGGGACTAAGAACCTATTTTGGCACCCCTAGTATGCTCTTTCCCTCACACTCCTTGTGATCCCGGATATCAGAAAAGCATATCTTGAGAAGTTCCATCTCCCTCTATCAAACCATCAATTAGGAGAGGCCAAGGCCCCCTTGGGAACCTCTTATTTTTCTTTTTACAAATTGAAACACAATTTTAAATTTGTAAATGTCCCATACATGCCCATATGCTTGCAAATTTAGGACAATTTCAAAGTTCTTTATAACACAATAAAAAAAACCTAGGGAGTTAAATGAATCTGTAAGGACCCAATGTCCACATGATTTCCAATGTAGGAGAAGCTTCAATTATTCTATATTAGACAACATCTTAGGGACTTTAAAAGATCAAATTAAGGACCCATATGTCCACATTTCTAGTGATATGGGTCTTTTGAATTATGCAAGGATTGTCTAAGCACATTTAGTAAGTTAGATTAATCAATATTTGTAATGGACCACACAATGTCTACATGCTAAAATCTTGCACATTAAATTATCAAAAATCTTGTTGACATCATTTTCACTATTAGCACACAAGAGAACCTTAACACACACTTAAAAAATTTATCGTATATTTGAATTCATAGTAAGCTCTCCTCCCTATGCCCAAAATTGATCTAAGAGGATCATAAAGACTCCATATATCCTTGGAAAGTTTACACACCATTTTAATCAATGAGATTGGTTCATGACCCATTCTCCCAACCCTCTTCAAATCTTAAAATAAACCCTTAAACAACTCATTTTAACCCCCACAGGAGGAGCAAAAAACAATTTTCTATTCTAAGTTAGGATCTCGAGGGTAGGCATCCAAACAACCCCTCATTATCATTTTCACATTTGAAACTTAGAAGTTGACGAAATAGGAAACCAAAAATCCTCTAAATCAAGTGTTCCTATACCATAAGGTAGGGGGATACTTGTGAAAGGTTCATGACCCCATTCTACCAACCCACTTCAAATCCTAAAATCAACCCTTAAACAACTTATTTTAACCTCCACATGAGGAGAACAAAATAATTTTGTAGTCTAAGTTAGGATCTTGAGGGTAGGCATCCAAACAATCGCTCGTTATCATTTTCACATTTGAAACTTAGAATTTGAAGAAATAGGAAACCAAAAATCCTATAAATCAAGTGTTCCTATACCATAAGGCAAGGGGATACCTATGAAGGATCGAAGTCTGAGGTTTGGTTGTTCTGTGTGTGTCTCCTTGAGTTACCCAACTCTTGAAAAGCATCCAACTCGTCACCCATTTATTAGATTGAAAATATAAGTGTCGCACTTGATTGAGGTAATTCAGTTGTCAAAAACTAGGATTTATACCTAGGTGGCAGTTATGGGCTGCAATATCCCTTCAATCAAATTTTGAATGGATATTTGGAAACATCGCCAATACTTTCGAGATATGCCCCCTTTACCCCTCATTATAACTGATTTTTCATACCTTCACTAGTTCCTCTTCTAGTGGATTCATGCCTCACTTTTGATTTCTTTTGGAAGGTCCGTTGTTATTATTGAGAGGAAAGACACCACATATTTTAGGACACAACATCTAGCAAGTCCAAAATCATAGGGGAAACACAAAATCCTCATTTTTCTAGACACTTGTTGAACCTCCCTCCAATATTGGGAGGAATTCCTAGTTTGGCCAACACATCAACTCAACCATCCCATACACTTGTGAGTGGAATTTTTTTAGGATCATCCTTGCTCGGTTCTACCTTGCTTGGTACCAACATCCCAAACAACCCATCTTATAGCCCTTCCTCTTTAGTAATTGGATATCAAGCCATCAACCACCATGGAAGGACCACAAAAACTACCATATATAACACCATCCTATTCTTCCCAGTTTGGAAAAACTTGGGCCCCCTCTCCTAGTTATATTGGTCATCCACCTATCACAAGGAGTAAGAAGAGAAACACCCGCTATCATCTCCCACAACATGGGGGAAATGCTTGTAAATATGGGGGCACTCATATTTCCCACTAAAACTACAATCAAACCAAGCATAAATGTACCACTCGTGCATCAAATAATCACCCTTTCCCCTTTTGTGATTTTCATGGCCACCCATCCCATTAGTTCCCTGATCTCACTCCATAGCTAGTCCAAACAATCTATTTAGAGTGAACACAACATAATAAACTTAGTGGTACTCACATCACTACCTCGAATTTCCCCCTCCCCCAACATGAACCCATTAGTCCATTATGTGAGCTTCCATGCACCTTGACATCATTTTTTACCCCTTAAATGGGTAACCCCCCCTCACATGCAATCTACCTCACGAATGAGACTCAATCATCATGTACACTTGGGGGCACTCCTTCCACCTATAGTTCCACAATGACTACTATACCTTATTATTGTAAATAAAATGGAAGTGTAAACCCACACCCATCATGAGCCATCACCATTGACTGGAACCAACTTATCCAAGCAATACTTCCATCTTCTAACTCATTTCAAATATGGGTAACCATTATAAATTTTATGATTTATTGGTGTATTATAGATGATGGGGAAACCTCATGTGTTATGTACTCATCGACTTGGAAACAACTAGGATCTCCTACTCTTGTGCAATCGATGACTAATTTAATATATTTTGATGGTAGGCTCTATTCCCCCTTAGGGATATTACCTAATATCCCCATTGAGTTAGGTAGAAAGATGGTTTTGAGCAATGTTGTTGTCATGATTGATTTGATGGATTATAATATTCTACTAGGACGTGATTTCATCTATACCATGAGTGTTGTGGTGTCTTCACTCTTTTGAGTCATGATATTCCCACATGAGGGATGTATAATCACCATTGATAAACTCTCCTACTATGATGCCCCCACAAGGTTCTCATATTAGAATATCACCTCATGTTTCTCACAACGAGTCCATGCAATATGTATCCATTGTCACTAGTCATGCAACATCCACTCCCCTTAAAAATGATCCAATGTCTCTAGAACCACCTCCTCACCACTTGGGCTTGGAGGTTGGGTGAATCCATTTATCCTTGGGGAAACCCATGCATATTTCTTGCCCCAATCCAAAAATAAACCCTGAAATCTCCACTGCATTCTTCAAAGAGGAAAAATAATTATTTGAGGCCACTACTTCTTTCATATATCTTAGTGATAACCTCCATCTATGTTCTACTATCAACTATTGGAAGGGTCTTAACAATTCAATTGGTGCACCCTATGATATTATCTCCTTTGATAAGGTCATTACTCCCTCTCAAATAAGATCATTGATTATAATTGATGGGGATATCATGGACTCCAGTTCCATGATGACCAATCATGCCCATATAGGTGATGTTGTCGCACAATTTAAAGTCCCAAACCCCACCATGGATATTACAAAACACAGTGGTTCTGATACACTATTTTAGATCCTCTTTGGTGGATGCTCAAATTTAAATTTTTGATTGTTATACCTTTGGTCCATCATCTTGGGTATTTGGCAACAAACCTTCCCCCAGTCCTCATATCATGATATTGGGGGAAGTACTACTTCCCACCTTGGTCCCATAATACCTAGATATCAACAAACAACCAACCCACAACACACCCTTCATGGGAACCATTATAGAACCACCTCGTGTTAAATTACCCCAGACATCATGCAATTACAAGCCCCATGGCCTAATTGGAATGCTCCACCAATATAGTTTCATTACTTCTTGTAGCAAGACCCCATTAGCCTCGACCATTTTTAATTACCCCCATACATCCAATGCAACCTCCTTCAGAGAGTGCCTTGTTAGAGAACCCATGGTTCCCTAGAATCCTTTAGGGAGTGCCTTTTTCAGGAACTCATTGTTTTATGGCCTCCCTTAGGTAATGCCTTGCTCGAGAACCCACAGTTACCTAGCCTCCTTCAAAGAGTACCTTTTATAGGAACTCATTGTTTTGTGGCCTCCTTCAAGGGGTGCATTTTTTAGGAACCCATCATTCCTTCACCTCCCTTAGGGAGTGAATTTCTTAGGAAACCATGGTTCCCTAACCTCCTTCATGGATTTCCTTTTCTAGGAACTCATTGTTTCATGGCCTCATTCAAGGAGTTCCTTTTTTAGGAACCCATTGTTCCTTGGCCTCCCTGAGGGAGAGAATCGTTTGGGACCCATGGTTCCTTGACCTCCTTCAAGGAGAGCCTTTTCCACGATATCATTTTTTTTGGTCTCCCTTAGGGATGGCCTTGTTCGGGAACCCATGGTTACCTATCCTCCTTCAAGGAATTCCTTTTCTAGGAACTCATTGTTCCATGGCCTCCCTTACAGAGTTCCTTGTTTGGGAACCCATGCTTCTCTGGCCTCCTTCAGGGAGTTACTTTTTCAATAAACCATCATTCCTTGGCCTCCCTTAGGTATTTCTTTGTTTGGGAACCCATGGTTCCCTGGCCTCCTTCAGGGATTGCCTTTTCCAAGAACCCATTGTTGATTGGCCTCCCTTAGGGAGTGCCTTTTTCGAGAACCCATGGTTTCCTGGCCTCCTTCGGGGAGTTCCTTTTTCAACAACACATTTTTCTATGGTCTCCCTTAGGGAGTGCATTGTTTGGGAACCCATGGTTCCCTGACCTCCTTCAAGGAGTTCCTTTTTCAGGAACCCATTTTTCTGTGGCCTCCCATAGAGAGTGCCATGTTTGGGAACCCATGTTTCCCTGGCCTCCTTCAAAGAGTTCCTCTTTTATGAACCCATAGTTCCTTGGCATCCCTTAGGGAGGGCCTTATTCAATAACCCATGGTTTCTTGGAATCCTTTAGGGAGTGCCTTTTCCATGAACTCATTGTTCCATGGCCTCCCTTAGGGAGTTCCTTGCTTGGGAACCCATCATTCCATGGCCTCCCTTAGGGAGTGCCCTTTTCCAGGAACTCATCATTCCCTAGCCTCCTTCAGTAAGTACCCTTTCTAAGAACTCATTTTTCCTTGGCCTCCTTCTGAAGGCACCCAAAATTTTCATCAAGGGACTTTTTTTCCTGCCAATGTTAAAAGTAGAGGTATGATTTCTCACTCTCATTTCATCAAACTTCTGTAACATGTTTTTTACGATAATGTATTTTTCACTGCGAGTATTTGGTTTTATGTGCAGGTACTTATCAAAAATATCATATCCCATACAATTTTTTCCATCCCATGGCCCCTTCAGGTATATTTTTCAAACTAGCACATCCTTACGCCCTTTGAGAAAAATTACATTTCCTAGTCACACCCTTTGACATTCACCTTTAGGATCACCATACCAGGATATGTAGTACCCCCACCTTTTTTGCATTAAGTTACTATCAATTGGTAGAATTTCCACCTACATGAGTTATCCCATTGATACTTTTGTCAGTCAATTTTCACATGAAACTCTATGTGACTAATTTCAGATTTGAAAATTGTTTCCTAGTGATTTAAAAGTAAAAACCTAAATGTTATCAGTGAACAACTTTACACTGAAATTATTGACTGAAAAAATATGCAGTGGAAACACAAATATCATAGATGAATCATAAATACACATGAGACATGATTTCAATTCTGTAATCTTGTTATCATTAGAAATCCTAAGGGAAAAACCAGCCTTCCCAACCAATACAATATCACCAAAATTTGAGGACAACCTTGTCCTCCAAAGTCACCAAAACTGAGAACAACCTTGTTCTCCAATGACCATACAAATCAGAAAAGAAAACCTGAGCAATATCAAGAAATATCCTTTGCACACGAATCTATTGTAGACCACATGTACGTCCCGCTTATGTCACCTGTCAGCCCGTATGGTTTTGTACCTACCCAGAAACTTTAGATACATGATTCACCAAATAGAAACCCGTGGACATACATTTTTTTCTCCAATGCAAATCCTGTATACCATATACACAATTCATCCATATGTAACCCACGTATATACATGCTTCACCCTCCTGCAAATGACCTATGTCACGAAAATTTTTCTCCACACATGCGACCTTCTTCGCTTCTCTCTCTTGGGCCAGATTCACCACCTTGCAGACTTCCCCTTTGTTGATATCACCAATCCTCCTAGAACAAGTGAAAAATCACTTATGCTAGATCCATCATGTCTCCAAACACTCTACATGATGTTATGACATGTC